>OU015501.1:127494108-127711608 GCA_907164885.2 Dolomedes plantarius
AAAGGCGATGCACGCCAAATCTGGTGTATTGAGCCTGTATTGCGCAGGCGCGAAGTAGAGATTGGCGCATGTCATGGCTAGCTTCGAAAAGTAGCGGGAGACAGCCCTTGGACTGGTAGGAGGTTGGTGACCTTTAGGAGCGACTATGGGTGACCGGGAGTGTGGTGAGAGGCATAGCCTAGTATAAGTATTTACCTTTTTATTATGTTTTATTGAATAAATTAGTTATTTGCTCCTTAAACCCCTTGTCTGTAATTTAATTTACTGTAGTAGATAATGTTTCCTAGGTATGAATAATTTGAGTATTGTAATATGCTTAGCACGTGGGTCAGGCTATATGTAGGGTTAAGTATTTTCTTGCTAATATAAGTGCTGTTAACCTAAAGTAGCTACTCTACTTAATCTATGTTACCTGAGACAACCTATCTGGGTTATCTTTCATGTCGCATTGTAACTTGATTTAATACACAACGCTTTTTCTTGTTTCACCTTTTTATGGCTGGCTTAACTATTCGCTAATTTGCTACCACTTGTTCCGATACGGCTTCCCAATTGGAGTCGTAATTTCTCGGCTTCACAACATTTGGTACCGGTTGACCAGTCCTTAAAATTAATGTTAATGTTTAAGGGTATTTGTCTCATTTAGCGGGAACATTTTTTTAATTCTTTAACCTACGTGAGTAATAAGAAAATGCATCTGCTTAATATTCCCCATGATTATAATGTTGTTCTCTTTATTAATAAGTAATATATGTATCTTAATAATGCTAAAATTTCATTCAGTTTGCTTTTTCTGTACCACATGCTGCAATTTTTTATAATAGAGCATGAACGAAGCTATGTGTTGGTTATGTGCAATTATTTAATTATACAGTGATTTTATGAATATCTGAGTATTTAACATTGAATATTATTTAAGATTGGAATTTGTGTTATATTGATTGATTTTTCATGTGTAAAGGATATATTTTATTGCTTTTTGAATTACAATTTTTGATTTTAAACTTCATTATTGATATAAATTCATTTAATATAAAGTGCTAATTTTGTGTCATTCATGCAACCTATCATATCTATGAGTTCATATAATATTTCTGACTGATAGTTGACATTTATGCTGAATTTTTTAATACTAATTAAGCTATGGTGAACTCAAGAATAATATTTGAAAAGTGTATTATTGAATAGTATCCCATTTTGTATATGCATAACTTTTAATATACTTCTTTTCTAAATTACATCCATAATTCGTTACATTTTGTCATTTGCTGGTTCACGTTATCTCCAATGGAATTCTTATCTTGCATTTTATGGTTCACTGCATTCTGCAAATTTTTTGTTTACATGTTGAATATGTAAAACTCGAGTTATGTTATCTTTTGTGTGATCCTTGAGAATTTTAGTCCACTTCTTTTACTTTTTGCTTTCTTGGACATGGCTAACGAGGTAGATAATAGATTCAATGTAACCATTCAACCTTTTGAAGGTGATGGAGAATTATTGTCATTTTTCTCTAAGCAAGTCAGGGACTTAGCGAGAGTAAATAATTGGTCAGACGCTGAAACAGCTATATTTATCAGGTCGAAATTGGTAGGGCCTGCTCTAAAGTATGTCATAAGTACTTCTGAGTTGTTGGACACAGAAGATCATGAATTTTTGTTGCAAGGATTGAAATCCTTCTTTGATCCTATTCATTCTGTAAACACTGCCTTATTGCACCCTCAGAACACCATAACTCTTCTACCTGCAGAGTCAATTAGAAATCTTGCTCACAGAATTTCAGTTCAGGTTTCCAAATTACATCCCTCTGTTAAGAATCCTGATGCCCTTAATGAGATTAAATTTGTCGAGTTAATTAAGGCTGTCCCTCAGAGTATTAAGGTGCAACTATTAAGTGAAAACATAAAATGTTTCCAGGCTGCAGTTGATAGAGCTGATACTTTGCAGCAATTAGAATCTTACAGCACTTCAGCCCAGTCTGTGGGTAGTACTTTGCAGTTGCAAGAGCTGCTCGCTGAAATTCAGGTTATCAAAGAACAGCTCAATTCACTGAATATGACTAAGAACCAAATAAATGCTATTCAATCATCCTCGACTTGGTCATGTGACACTGAATGCAATGAATATATGCAAACACCTTGTTCTGCAAATGAGTCCAGACAGAAAGTTTCAAAGACTGTCTGTCAATATTGCTATAAGACAGGTCACACTTTTGCAAAATGCTATAAGTTTCAAAAAGATTTTCGTAGGGAGCAATCATCTTCTGGTCCAAATAATAGAAGCAGGCAGTTAAATAACTCTACTAGGCTGAACTCACAAAGTGTGAGAAACTCGAATCTAAATCCTGATGCCTCTTCCTTTGTTTATGATTCTTCTAACCCTGCAGTGAGACAATCTAATGCTGATATACCTTCGTCTCTCCAGTATTCCTCATCAGCCAATGTTAATAGTCCTAATTATGACCTTTATAATCCTAATTATGTCAATAATAGTGATTTGGTACAACAGTGCTCAAATTTTTCTGTAAATAGTAGAGGTACTGATAATCTTAATGTGCAGTGTAATAATAATGTTCAACAAAGTTTTTCTTCTGTTGGTTGTCAAACTTCTGCTGCTATCAAAATTATGAACTCCACTGCTACTCAGTGTGAGATCCCTGTTAATGATAATACATTGCAGGCTAATAGCAAAATTGTCATCGAAAGGATATACAGTGCTCAAACTTCTGCTAAATTACCTATGGTTAATATAAAATTTCCTCAAACAACTATTATTGGAAATTATTGACACAGGTTCTTCTATCTCGTTGCTCGACCAGTCATTTTTCCACATGAACAAACAATCTCTTAATTATAAAAACATTTCTAGACAGGTGTCTATATCAACCATCAACTCTTCTGTCAATTTCTCTTCATGTATCAATTTATCTTTCAAACTTGAGAAGAAATTCTTCAAACATCCTTTTTTTGTTACAAATTTGAATGATAAGTCTTTTTCTGCCATAATTGGTTATGATTTTCTTACTAAATTTCATGTGGATATTTCAAATTCGCAAGCTTCCATCACATTTGATGATATGGTCATTCCTTTTATTGATTCTGAAAATCAAGGTGTACATTCTCATGTTATTGTAAATGCTCAGAATGCTACTCTTGTGTCTAAAACTATAATCAAACCAAATTCTTCTTCTTTTATTAAAATCAGTGCTCCAATAATCAATTCAAATTCTGATTTATTCTTTGAACCTGTTGTTAAAAATCCAAATCTGTTAGTTCATCCATCCATTATTGCAAATAATATATCTGTTGATGAGCAACCAGATTCTATAAGTGATAATAGTTCAACTCCTGCTACTCAACAATCCTCTAAGGTGATGAAGTCATTCATTTTAATTGAAAATTTGTCCAATAAGCCAGTTCATGTAAACAAAAATGCTGTGTTGGGTCATGTGTCTTCTTTAGATGAGCAGTTATCTGTTTCTCATGCTCGAACTACCTCAGTCAGTGAATCTGTAAATCTTATTACTGCATCTTCTGAAATATTAAATTTAAGAAAGTCAGAATTTAATCTTAATGACTTTAAGCTTTCCCATTTGAATCCTGGAGAAATTTCTCAAATGTCACAACTGTTGAGCAATTATGCCACAGCTTTTTCTTCGTCGTCTAAGTCTTTAGGACACACTGATCGTGTGATTCCAAATTTGAATTTTGATCATGACTTCCCTCTTAAGACTCTTCCATTTCCCATTCCTCAGTCTTTGCAAGCTGAGACTAAAAAGCAAATTGATGAACTTGTGGAGGCAGGTATCATTGAGAGAACAATCTCTGATTGGGCTTGCCCAATATTGCTTGTTAAAAAGAAGCAATTAAACTCTTCTGCTCCACAAAAATTCAGACTTGCTTTGGATCTACGTCTCATTAATCAAATAATTAAGAATTCATCTTATCCTTTACCTAAGATAAACGACATAATTTCTAATATAGCTCAATATCGCTACTTCACCACCTTGGACTTAAAAAGTGCTTACCATCAAATTGACTTACCTGAAAAATTTCAAGACCACCTGAGTTTCACTTCCATGTGGGGTCAGTTTAAATATAAACGTTTAGTTTTTGGACTGCGTAGTGCAGCATCCTTTTTCCAAGCTCTAGTCGATACTCTCATTGAGGAAACCAATGAATTGGGTATCTTTGCTTATCAAGATGACATTGTCATCTGTGCAAATTCCTTTCAGGAGTCTTGTCAGAAATTAAAAGCTCTTCTTTCTGTTTTTACTAAAAATAATATTACTGCTTATCCTCCAAAGTGCTCATTCCATCAAACTGAAGTAGATTACCTAGGTTTTAAAGTGTCGCAGAACACTATAAGTCCAATTTCTTCTAACATCATAAAGGTGACTTCATTTCCAACGCCAAAAACTAAAAAACAGTTGAAACGTTTCCTAGGTGTTTGTAATTATTATAGACACTTAATTCCACGCTTTTCTAATTTGATTGCCCCTCTGGTTTCAATGACTTCTATGTCTGTACCTTTTAATTGGACTTATGAAGCTTCTAATGCATTCCAGTCACTACAAAAGATTTTCTTTTCTTCGCCTTTTATCAGACAACCTAATTTTGATAACACTTTTTATGTTAACACTGATGCTTCCAAAGAAGCAATTTCTGCAGTGCTATTACAAGACTTTGAGGGTCAACTATTACCTGTCTCTTACTTTAGTAAATCATTAAATAAAGCTGAGAGGAATTATCCTGCTCTCAAATTAGAACTCATGGCTATAGCAAAAGGTGTGCAATCCTTCAAACAGTACTTGTATAATAGAGAATTTTTTGTTTTATCAGATAGTAATCCTCTTATGCACTATAAGAAAACAACTTCTCCTGCATCCATCACCACAAGATGGTTAATGTCTCTATCTGAATATTCCTTTAAATTTATTCATGTCAGTGGAACTTCTAATGTGTTACCAGATTATTTTTCTCGCACACCTAATGTTATAACCCAAGACCTTAATACCAATGCTAATTTAATTAATTCAAAGCAAATTTTACCTGTAGTTACTTTGGATTCGGAGGAACCTGCTCAGTATGATAAAGTACTTGATAATAATAGTAATGTGTTGTATGGTAATAGTGATTCTATAGAGGTAGATAATTCACCTCATAAGGTATCTCATGTAAATGCTATAAATAATGTCAATAGCAATAACACTTGTATTTCTACTCATGTTGTAAAGCCTAGTTCTTGCTCTAACTCATATTTTTCTGTACCTGATAACACCCATGCTAAGGTAATTAATTGTACTTCTGCTCTGACCCACAATAGTAATGTTCATATTAAACCTAATTTGCCTCCCTTTGCTGCCTCCTCCCACTCCTCCACCACTCCTCAGGATGTAAACACACACAGTTCAATCTCTAAGTGTGAAGCTGCAAAGCAGCTACAAAAGATCTTCTGCATTATTACGTCAGAAGTTGCTGACCCAGAGAATGAAATCTCTTCAGCTACAATCCTGAAGGAACTACTCAGGGATGAGGAGTTGTCCCAGCTGTACAACAAAATAATCAACAGGGCGAAGGATGTGCCCAAGAACTTTTTTGTGCACCCTGAGTCAAACCTATTGTTTTACGCAGGAAAGACGGGATTGTCGAGAGAAGAGTACATTGTGTTACCGTCAGCTCTCAGGCCAAAGGCACTTCGCTTGGCCCATTTGTCCCGCTTTGGACTTGCAAAGACGTACGAGGCTCTCGCCAAAAAGTATTGGTGGCGAGGCGCATACATGGATTGCGCCAATTATGTTGCCTCATGTACACAATGTATTCTTCGCAAGAAAAGAAGGGTGGCGGTTGCTCCAGTCCAGTCTGCACCACTTCCTACTGCACCAGGCCAACTTGTATCACTTGATCTTGTTGGTCCCTTCCGCAATGGTCACTCGGTCCTCACCATAATTGACCACTTCAGTCGCTTTTTGGTCCTAGAGGACATGCCGTCAACCACAGCTGACAGAGTAACCAAGGCTATATTTAGGTACATTGCCATGTTTGGCAGACCAAGCCATATTCTTACAGATCTTGGTCCACAATTTACCTCTGTGGTATTCAAAAGGCTATTGGATATGGCTGGAATCAGATTGGCACACTCATCACCTGGCCATCCTGAGGCAAGTGGAGTCTCTGAAAGAATTAATGCCTCTATCAAGTCTTCGATCTCAACTTTGCAAGCCCAAGGTGTACCATTTGACACAGCCATCCTAATACATGCCTCACTATACAACTCTACCATCCACTCTACGACAGGTCACTCCCCTGCAGTCGTCCATTTTGGAAGAGCTTTAGCCCTCTTAACTGATTCTGAGAGGTTCTTCGATGACTTTCCTCATCTTGACAAGGGGTCCCTCATTGATAATATTATGGCACAAACTAAAGCCATTTGGTCACTGTGTTTCAACAATACATCCATAAGTCAAGCAAACTCTCACAGGAAGCTCAATAGAGCAAGAAGAGACACAAGGCTAAAGGAGGGTGACATTGTGTATGTAAAATATAAAACTCACTTCAACCAATTTCTCAAGGGACCATTCGCTATTGAGAAATTCCGCTCAAATGTGACTGTGGTCATTCGACCACTGGAAGATAGAATATCACAGGCTTCGCTCATCCATGTGAACAGGCTGATAAAGGCCCCAGCTCGTAAAGGGCATTTATTAGAGAAGCAGACGAATCCATCTCCCACTACTAATGATTCTGTGTGCCCTAGTTCTTTTCATCCAGTTGCCCAGATGCCTGTTCCAGCGTCCAATCCTTCAGATCCAGTGCTGGACTCCAGTCGTTCAAGGGTTCAGAGGATGACCATTCCATGGATGCCACTGAGGGGAACTTTCCTGATGGAGAACTGTTTCCTCCTGCTCCAGACGATGAGTTCCGGGTCCCAGAAGCAAGTCTAGCAGACGAGCAGTTGTCATTCCATCATCCATCAGTGCTTCTTGAAACTCCTCAGCTCCAGATAGATTCGCCTACACTTCAGGTTCCAGTTGGTCTCTCCCATGCCTGTCCTCCACCGCCAGAAACAACAGACCCCAAGATGCCAGAAATTCCTACTGCAGTGAAGAAGCCCTGCCCCTACAACCTCAGGCCGAAAAGATGAGGTTCTGGTAAAGATGTTTGCGCGCACGTCTTCTCCAGTTGATGGACAACCCAGCGATTGGCACGTCCGACTCTTCTTCTGCCTGTCTTCCTGTATGGACTAGGACTCTTGCTGCATATGGTATACCTCTGTATCTTTTTAAAGTTTTTAATATCTGAAGTTACTCCATTCCTAATATATCTGTTAATTATGCACAACCTTGTTCTTTAACCTCTATAAGCTTATAATAGTATTCACTCTTAATTCTAAAGTTCTGTTGTTATTGAGTCTACCAATAGTAAAAAAAGTAAAATGCTAATTTAACCACTTTGTTGATACAAAATATAATAATATGCAATTAAAATCATTTGGTTCTCCCATATACCATTGTAAATAACATAGCAATAGTCAATATTAAGTTTTGTTTCACACTTTGCCTGAATTGCAGGAAACATCATCTGATATCATCTCTCAGTCTTTCCTTTTTTTCATTTGTGAGTTTCCTTGAATATGTTCTTTTGTTGTACCTTATGTGCAACCTGTGATATTTTAATCATCCAAAAGATTCTCGATTTTGTCATTTGAGAAATGAAGCCAAGTTTTTATTGCACAAGGCAATTTTTTCCATTTCTCAGAAATAAGTCCTCACATTTTTGTAAATATATATATGTATTAACTTATTCTTTTGTGTATTTTTTATGGGTGACCAGCTTTCCAGAAAAGCATCGAATCCTGTTATGTACTGTATACAGGTTTGAAGGTTCTCGACCTCAACATGGTCACTATCTACTGCAGTTGTACATCACCTGCTGCATATAGGTGAAGTTTTTTTATAATTTCCATGTTAAATGTAACTCACCTGTTAGCCTTGTGAAGTGGGTAATGCATCAACTGTTTCTTGTATATAATCATGTATTTTTGTGTTATATTGTATATTTGTTTGTGAATAATGTTATTATAGTGTCCTACAATTTATGATTCTAGAGTATATACTCACCATAATGTATATCCCAACACAAATTTTGCACTTGTTTTTTTAAGTTTTTATGCACATTTGTTTTTACTGTTTGTAATATGCATGGTACAGTGTGATACACTGTGTTACAAGTTATTTTCTTCATCCAAGGTGTCTTGAAACTTTTCTCATAGTAATGACACTCTTGTGTATGACACCATGCTCTCTGTCACGATGTTGACTGTTATTAGTGCTTTCACTTTGTCTATCCATGACACTTTGTCTATCTAGGACACATAATTTTTGCAATTGACATTAATCGCTTTTCAATGTAACTTTAATTTTTTCTAAGTGAATTTTTACAGGGTTGTTTTTTGTGTTTTTTTTTTTTTCAATGGCTGGCCAGCCGACGTGAAGTGTTTAATGTTCTTTTATATAATGTACATACCCTGTGTAACTTGTACTTTTATGTTCATATAATCAAAATTAGGAGTAAATTTTTTTTCCCTCATTTAGGGTCTCCAATGTATACCATTGTAAACTAGACTCAATATGAGCATTCTTGAACTTTTTCCCTCATCTAGGGTCTTCAATGTAATATATTGTAATGCACTGGTATAATCACATTTTTCCAAAGGATCTTCAATGTAACTTTTTGTAAGCCTGCCAACTCCCACTCCTAGCACATTGTTTTTTCTAACTCAGCTCTCTTTGGGAAATTTTCCCTCATGTTTTTTTTCTTCACTTGGTGAAGGGGGAGAGTGTTATAAAGACTCATGGAGTATATCTATTAATATTCAGGTCTTTATAACTGTCTCTCATTACCGCCATATATTGGCAGAAAAGAAAAATGATTTATTGCCAAAAAAGGCGATGCAGGCCAAATCTGGTGTATTGAGCCTGTATTGCGCAGGCGCGAAGTAGAGATTGGCGCATGTCATGGCTAGCTTCGAAAAGTAGCGGGAGACAGCCCTTGGACTGGTAGGAGGTTGGTGACCTTTAGGAGCGACTATGGGTGACCGGGAGTGTGGTGAGAGGCATAGCCTAGTATAAGTATTTACCTTTTTATTATGTTTTATTGAATAAATTAGTTATTTGCTCCTTAAACCCCTTGTCTGTAATTTAATTTACTGTAGTAGATAATGTTTCCTAGGTATGAATAATTTGAGTATTGTAATATGCTTAGCACGTGGGTCAGGCTATATGTAGGGTTAAGTATTTTCTTGCTAATATAAGTGCTGTTAACCTAAAGTAGCTACTCTACTTAATCTATGTTACCTGAGACAACCTATCTGGGTTATCTTTCATGTCGCATTGTAACTTGATTTAATACACAACGCTTTTTCTTGTTTCACCTTTTTATGGCTGGCTTAACTATTCGCTAATTTGCTACCACTTGTTCCGATACGGCTTCCCAATTGGAGTCGTAATTTCTCGGCTTCACAACACCTACAAAATAATAGCCACACGTTTTTTTTGCCCTCTCGCGCGTAAGGTTGAAAGGTGATATTACCTTCCGAGCCATCTTCTGAAATGGACGGATGTACTTTCGTCACTCTAATAAACGATTCGGCCAGACTGCATCAAAATTTTATTCCTTTCAGGCTGAGTCTAGCTCCAGCCATGTAAATATGAGCTAGTTTTCCTTTTCATGTTGTATTTTAAGGACGTGATGTAATGGATATATATATATATATATATATATATATATATATATATATAGATATAGATATATATATATATATATATATGCATGCAAACCAATAGAAGGTTAGTCTATGAATGATGTCCATATTCGTCGGATACTCTGTATTCTCATATTTAGTCTCTCGAGCTGCGTCTTTTTACCCAAATATAAAAAAAGAATTAATTGCGGGGCAAAAATTTGGAGGAAATTCCCAAGCGAAGAGTGAAACAAACAGTAATTTGCACAATTTGGACAACTCTCATTTTATAGAGGGAATAAAAAAGCTTGAAAATCGTTGGACCGAATGTTTCGAGCTGAAGGGAGATTGCGTAGAAAAATATATATTTATTTTCTTCTGCAGCTTAGTTGTGACATTATTTTGTTATTTCTTTGGTAGAAATGTTGCGTAGGATGTAGGATAAAATACTAATTCCTATATCCTGAATGCTGTCGAAAAGACAGTATATATATATATATATATATATATATATATATATATATATATATACATATATACATATATACATATACATATATACATATATATATATATCTATATACATATATACATATATATATATATATATATATATATATATATATATATATATATATATATATATATATATATACTCACACGCACATTCTAAATGTACATGTTTGAGTTCTATATGAATTATTTTACATCTTATAGAAACTAAACATTTTAAAGGGCCTTGTAAGTTATATGAAATATTCAAAATAAAATTTACTATTATTTTCCATTATACATCAATGAGAGATTAAGTATCTAACTTACAAAAAACTATTGATAAAAGATTTTGAAAAATTATATTTGAAAAGGATTCTTTTTGAAGTTTAAGATCAAATAAATTTCAGCATTGAAACGTAATGCTGAAACTTCCGTGAAATAAAATTGCTGATAAAGCTATAAGCATGAAATTGTAAACCGGAACCTACCTCGCCTGATGCGAGTATATTGCAAGCGGAAAAGATCACGTCAGCTATTTTCTTTTCTCTAGGAATACTATTTCTCTCTCTGTTCTGGCAATAGAAAAAATATTCATATCTTTTCAATATGACGAATTTTTTCCAAATTCTGATCAATGAGATTCTACCATACGCCATGGGATATGAATTAAAATATTTGTTTGATTCAACCTGTAGCATTTAAAATTGTATAAATGTTCTACTAATTACACAGCTATTTTTTTTGTAAATTGAAGAAAATGTTTACGGTAGTCTCACTACATGAATTTAAATTTTAAATGCTACTTTGCTTTATATTCTCTCTCTTTGCAGTGCGTATATAATGCAATGAATAATAGGACAACTAATAATCTCTAAGAAACAGAAAAAGTTAGATCATATTTTAAGAGATGTTTGATTGTCTTGAAAGTCTATTTCTACAAAAAATCTCTCTTATTGGTCCGTAAAAATTGCAGGGTTGCCTTTTTGGCCAGAGAATAAAAGTTCCGCATGTTGTTGAGAACTTGGAGAGGGAAGTTAGCATTCGGCAGCGTAGCTTCTAGAGCAGCGGTCAGTTGGGTCCTGGTCTAATATACAAGAGTACGTGCTTAACAGGATTACAAGCGTTAAGATAGTTTTTAGTGGTTTTCGTAATTAGCTGTCATATTCCGCAGTATATGGTGGTCAATGTATGAAGCTTTCACCTCTTGAGCCTGGGTTCAGATACCAGTTACGTCAGGGATTTACCTGTGCTATACCCTCGTAGGTAGCAATGTAAATTCCTCTATTGGGATTTATCATAACAGAGTAACTAAAGGGGGCGGGATGTTAAAAAAAGAAAATAACATACTTGAGAAGTTTGGGTTTTTCCCATTACAAATTTTTTTAAAATTTAAAATATAGTGTAAAGTACAGAAAAGATATCAAAATGTAGCCCGTCTCTCTAAGCTCATTCTGTTAATATTAATCTAATTGTCAAAAGAAATTTATTACAGAAATATAAGATAAAAATCGTTTTGAATTAATTTATTAAATTTAAATTACTAATTTGAAAAGTGTATATAATTGACATAATTAGTGATAAGTTTCAATATATAATTAAGTAAATTTTTATTCATTTAAAGATTAACATATGTTACCAAGTTAAGTAATTTGCCTGCCACGTGCAGCACAAGTGTTATACAAAGCCTACTGATTCAAATAAATAGTACTTACTACGTACAAAAAAGAAAGTTTTTCAATAACTTGAAAGATTTCTGTGTTTATATATTTTTATAGATAGATAATACATGAAGATTAAATATTTATTTGATTAAACAAGCTTTATCTGTAAAGGGCTAACTTGACTATTTTAATGAGAAACAGGATGGAAGTAGTACATCTATAATAACCCTTTACGTCTAAAATTAATACAAAAAACATGCTACTGAATCTTAAAATACATTTCATATTCTTTAACAAAACATAAGATCTTTGCGTTTACTTAGGTGCATCTTTCAGGCTGTATATAAAATAGCAAAGGCTTGTTATTACCTAGTTATAACTTTATTTCTACACTTTTATCTGTACCCGAAATTATTGCTGAACTAGATCAAATATTTATACCCTAAGAAAAATTTCGGAGTTTTTGTTTTCCCTGGAGTCACATATTTTTACTTTATTTCAAATCGATTACTATGAATTAATTGCATTTATGCAAGCCATTTCTTTACAAATAAATGAAGCTATTTCGAGGAAATGTTTTTGTTATAAAGTGATGTATTTCCTCTTTTTCATATTCGAAAAAGACAAGATATATATTCTTTAAAGTCATTTTAACATTTAATGCTATAGATGACTACACACGGTACATTTATTGTAAAGCTTCTTTCATATAGGGGGTTACAATATATTTTTCTTCAGATATATCCGTAAAAAGTTTTTCTTTTCCGATCAAATGTATACTTGTAAAAATAGTATAATAATACATGTTCTGTCCTTTACTCAAATATAGTTTATCTCGTAACTAACAAAATGTATATTAAGGACAGAAATTTATTTACACCACCCTTAAATTCCATAATGCCTGTTATCATACTTCAAAATCATAGTATATTAAAATAAGACAGTAATAATTATGTAGTTAAGACAATTTGAGTGCATAATATTACAACAAAAATAATTTCGAAACTCAAATTTCATTTTATAAGGGCTACGGTGAATTGTTCTAAAACTTAGGCAAAACTGTACCTGCGAAGTAAGTATATAAAACTCATTCTTGATTTGACTTACAGTTAAATATACTTAACGTTAATAACATACCATCAACATGGATAACTTTACCCATTAAAAAAAGAAAATAAGTTTGCGCGCCAAACTGCGGTTACTCATATGGCATTGAGTGCTCTGCAAATAATCAGCGCTGTTAGTTCTAATGTTGGCAAGGGTGAGGCAGGAGTTTTTCCATTTAGTGATAGTCTATCAGTGTGAAAGTAATCAATTTGTAAAGTGAATGTGATCAAGCAATTTGGTACCTTAGTAACTTTGATCCGTAAAGCTCATAGGGATAGCTGGAAGGTTTTTCAAATTATTTCTGTTTGCGGTTCATATACGAGTAATAACCACTGGAGGGATATGATTGTAGAATTTTTATACCTTAATTTTCATGTCATTGTTTTGATGGGCAATGTTACCCCATAATCCATAGGAAAATTGGGGTTATTTTACCCACCTCTCACCAACTGTATAGGGAAAATTTATGAAGGCTTTTAAACGACCAGCAGAGGCACGTATGTGGGAGATACACTCGAGTAGAATTCGGTTTTATATCTTTAGGCCATAGGGCACTACGATCACCAGCACTTTGCTATTATTACCACTCAATTTGACTTAAAATCAGTCATCGTCTAAATTTCGAAGCGTTAATAGGTTGCCGCATATCCGCCATTTGTATTTTAAACAGCGTGACTCTTCGGGTAAGTTTTCAGTAAATAGAACGAAGTTCTGATGAAGAAAGAACGTCAACAAAACATTCAAATTGATGAAAGGCCCCTAAAATTGCTAGCAGGAGACTTTATGGTTGTGAAATTGCTCAGGAAAAAACTTTGAAGTATTTCCTAGCAAAAAATTAACCATTTGTAACGATGGTGATTTGGAAGTTTCCTATCTGAGAACCAAAGACAAAGGGAAGGCTTTCACATTTCCTGAAAAAGTGTATGAATCCAGCATTTCTCTGACCGACGTTGTTTTCAAAACTCCATATCCAAGGGAACAATGAGGCAAATTCTTTTTTGAAGAATATTTCTCAAGATTTTTTCAAACAGTATGAATCATATTACATACATAGTTATTTTTTTCTCATTAGTATGCTAACAGTTATCTACTAAAATTTCATAACGATAATCTAACAATTTAACAAGCGCCTAGCATAAATATGATTTAGAAAAAATAGTAAATAGATATTTTAAACTCTTCTCATGTTTATTTTGGCTCATTTTACCCCCGGCAAAGGTAACATTGCCCAGAATTGACTTTAGAGGCAGTTTTCAATAAAGAAAATCTGGTCAGCAAAGTTACCCCTGTTGTCTAGGTAACTTTGCCCACTGGGTTTTTGAATTATTACTGAAAGAATAAGTAATGAAAATATATTTAAACATCACAAATCAACTCTATAAGCCCTCCACCAAGCCTGGAAAATTTTCCCCTCTCAAACTCATAGAGAAGTACACGGATTTTTTACCAGAAAGTTAAAATTTACGAAGTAACACCGGTTGACAGTACTTAACTTTTTTTAATGTGGAGGCACTTGTCGTGAGACATTTGTCGCATTTTGATATTCACCGCGAAGCCTTGCTGACTACTATATTATGGGAGAACCATTTAGGTCAGCCGGTATTGCTCCCTATGAGGGGGTAGCACGACGAAACCTTATTCGGGATACATGCTTAAAATGTAATTTCAATCAAAGTTAATTTCACAAGCTTCATAAGCCCTATGTGATTTACACTCGCCGGGAGGATGGGGTGGCGAGGTCCTCTCGGGAGTCCGTGAATTTATGCCCCCCCACCCTTCGCTCTCTGGTACATTTGAGCCCTAACCCTTTCGCGACGGCAGTTCCGATCACGCGCTTTCCTCTGAGGCCGGAAGTTTTTCTCGTGAGCGTACCCTCCAGGCCGGCGGACTTTTAAGAGCTAAGCCTAAAGTTACGAAAAATTCCAAAATAGTAACATTTACAAACAAATCTATTTATTTAAGCTATATATGGGTTACTTACACATTCTTTTATTATTTTTCCACTAAAAAATTTTTGTTATACAGTTTAAAATATTTTTCGCTGGGACATAATGTCGAAATCCTACTCTCCCTTTCCGCAGTAAGATACTTTCATCAACTGATATATTCCTATCAGGAATATATCCAGAATATGTCAATAATATATCAAGAACTCTGAAAGTTTTGAATGATTAAATCTAAAAAAGGTTTAATTTTTTCAATCTTTTTGGCATTAGTAGAAGTGAAATGCAAGTATCGAAGAATTTCGATGCGTTGGTCCCGACTCATAACCTTACTGAAAAAAGGTTTTGCAATCATTGGATTCGTTGAGTAGTGCATCTTAATTTTTGGTTTTTACACGATACCGATTAAAATTGTCAAAGCAAATTAAACAAACATTTCTTCTTTAGTTACAGGCAAAAATACTTCGAGGATAAACTCTGTTCACATTCCGGATTTATGAACCTCTCATACGCATTAATTTGGTTAGTATAATATAATACGCATTAATTTAGTTATTAAATCCATTACAGTTTCATCAAAAAAACATCTGAAATAATACAATTCATTTGATACAGCATCATCGACTTTTATTCCACATGCCGCTGTGAATGTTAGTAGAGTTAAATCCCTTACGGGAGAAGACCACAAAGAAGTACCGTCCCGCGATATACTCAGAATAGAAATGTATGGTCGATATATCTTCATAATCACTCTGATCTCCGTTTTCCAAATAAACAGATTCACCCGACGAGATTTTTGTATCACTGTCACTACTTTCATTTTCAGACACATTTCTTATTAATTCAGAAATTTCGTCTTCTGTTAAATATTTTCTCCTTTTCTCCACATTAAATCATCAAAGGAAAGAAATCTCACTGCAACAGAATCTGATTCTGACTCAAAACCCATATACCCAATGCTACAATCCCACCGCAAAAGAAAAATAAACAAAGATATCTCGTAAACAAAGACCACGTGCAAAGTTAAAATGCCCTACCCGCTGACAGCCAAACGCAATACATCCATTCCTCCGTTTGTTTACATAAAACGATAGACCGCATGTGATTCATACTAGTCTTGTTTTCGAATAGAAGGTCCCAACTACGTGTACTCCAAATTTCATAGACATGCGGTGCCATCTTGTGCCCCAAAAATTAACTAATAAAACGTTCCGAACTACTGACACGTATAGGTGACGATCGGCCAGAAACGCGGATAGCTGCTGTCACGTATACGTGACGATCGGCCAGAAACGCGGATAGCTGCTGTCACGTATACGTGACGTTCGCCGCGAAAGGGCTAAGAGAGAAAGTTCGATAGATATATACGAATACTTCAAGGAAAATTGTAAATGTTATCAAACAGGTTGTTAAGAATTTAGTATAATTGGTTGTACAGGGTTATCAGGAAAGAATCATCCGATTACAAAATTTAATATTTTCCATAATTACAAACAGAAAAATTAAAATTAAAATGTCATTCTAAAAAAAAAAGTGTTAAAGTTTTTTTTTCACAGATGTTCGATGTGACTTCCTTTAGTCACCCTTTAGTATAATATCATTGGGATATGCCATTTCTTGCCAAACACGTTGTAATGTTTCACCATTAAGGCTGCTATGTACTAAGAAAAAAACATATTTCCCTTTTCCTCTTCTTGCAGACTCTTGTGGTGGGAGGAGTCCAGTTGACAGTTTGAGAATTCCACCCTCCCTTAGGATTCACATTTTGAGGGATTGTAATGGCTCTCTCTCTATAGGGGGATAAAGCGTTGCCCCCAAATTTTTATTTAATATATATTTTTTTCAACTATTTACAGGTACATAAATGCTGATAATCAAATAAAATTGGTATTGTCAGATAGCCTGAACATTTTTGCAAAGCGCTACAGGATTCATTTTATAAATTTCGTCCACCGAAGGAATTTATAAGCGTTTAAAACACACCATACCAGATTTTTCCCCGAATAATTTAAATTTTAAAATTTTAATTGCATTTTTTTTAAAAATGAAAAATGTACACAAATGTAAAATTTCTTTTTCTATGACGGAGTACAATTTAAAAAAAATCTTTGAATCCAATTCGGCAATCCGTGGACAAATTTTCTCCATAGGTTAACATTGAGGTGAGCGAATCCAATGGGGTTAGTACATAGCAGACTTAACCGTTAGTAAAGCATCACAAATGGTTTCTTTAAGTTCGGGTAAACTTACAGGTAAAAGTGGTATGTACACATGATTTTGACATATCCCCAAAGGAAGAAGTCATATCGGTCACATTTTTAAGTCCGGTGACCTAGGAGGGTAGCTGTGTAGCCGATTGGTTGCAGTGCAGTCGATGATTTGGTCCTAAACAGCAATCCTCTTAGGTCACCGGACATAACCTCATGCAACTTCCACCTTTGGGTATATGTCAAAGATCTTGTGCTCACACGACTTTTACCTACAAGTTTGTCCGAACTTAAACAACGCATTTGTGATGCTTTACAAACAGTTAATAGTAAAACATTACAACGTTTTTGGCAAGGAAAGGCATATGGCAATGATATTATACGGGTGATTAAAGGGAAGTCATATCGAACACCTGTGGAAAAAAAAATTACATTTTTCCTTTACAGTGACATATTAACTATAATTTTCTATTTGTAATTATGGAAAATATTAAATTTTGTAATCGGATGATTCTTTCCTGATAAACCTGTATTTTACAAATTTTGAATGTTTCCAGAGTTATTATTATATAGATTTTCTTTTATGACACTAAAGATTTTCTTTTTAACCAGAAAATAATCTATCTCTACTATACATAAATCTTATTTATCTACAAATCTTTAAACCAGGGCCAATAAACAGATTGCTTTGAAGGAAAATTTGTCAGGAAATTTTGAAAAGGTAGACAATCTTTACATAAGTAAATCTGGTTTATTATTTTTAAACATATGTTGAGAAAAATTTTAAGTTTTCAATAATTTCTTTATAAAACAGTACAATTCATTATTCTTTTGTAGTAATCAAATGGAATGCTTAATTTACAGAAGTCACTGTAAGATCAAATTACAAACGGAAAGAAAATGAGGTCCTGGTCTTTTTGTTTTTATAATTTATTTTGTGTGTTGGAAGTTAATCTTTTGCTTTTAAAAATACAGCTGTGTTTTAATAATTGTAATTGAAATTTTCATTTGAGTATTTATGATACAAAATCGTTACAGTAGAAATTAAAATGAATTATTTGTTAATCCTTTATCTAGCATGATCATTCAATAATATATCTAGCATAGTTTTAGGTCGATTTCATAAATTCAGGGTATTTAAATTTAATTTCACTATTTTGAAACAAAATCTTCTTTACAAAACGAATCTTTTTGTACTTTTACATAGAATTATTTAGCTTCATTATCGTGGCCTTTAAATTAGACAGTAAATCTTTATTGTTAGATTCTAGGTCGTCAATTAGTGTTTTTGGATTGATTACAAATGCAGATTATAATGACGAACTCAATATTTCTATTCTACCCCATTTTATTCATTTTTAGCAACGCACACTTTAAAATATACTTATCAATAAAATAATATTACTCCCCTAAATCTTATTGTAAACACCAAACCAAAATTTTTTAAAAATACCATTTCCACTCAGCAACAAAACAAAACCAATAATGGTGCACATAATATTACGCAAGATTAAATATAAACACAAATCTAATTTTAAAAAATATTTATTGAAATATTTTTAGCGTGCTACCTGCTAACACACTACAAGATACAAGTCTTATGATCGAGTTTCAAGATAATTTCGGAAAAAAAAGTTCCTTATTTTAATCGGGAATGTTTTAGTTTTTTTTTTCACTTTTATGGGCATATATAACAAAGTCAGTCTCCGATGGAGAATTTTATTCTGCTCACAGATTCGACATTAATTTTCATCTTCCATCTCTAACATATTTTCTCCGATATTTTCATCTCGTCGATATGATGGCATAACTCTGAAGTAGTAAACAACAGTCGATTTCCTCTTCAGGTTATTCAGAGTATTTTGAAGGAATGTTTCAGTGATGGATGCTATTTGGATGAGGGGGTGAAGAGAGAACAGCTTAACTGTAGAGTATGCAAATACTTTGTAAGAAGCATATTGAGTGTAAAGTCAGGTTCCAGTTTTTATACGAAAGATTGAATGCCATGCATTCACATAATTCCGGATAAGATCAAAACTCCTCGATTATGTCTTCTCTTAAATATCATAACATTTTGAGAGTGAGAAAGAAAAATCCAAAAACTAGTATTTGCAGTCTTGGAGGAAGACCCTAAGTAGATGTATTATAAAAGAATTATAAAAAAAAATTCAATTTGAAGGTTTAAGGCTTTTTGTCCTTTGAAGTTCAAGTTAGAGGCTTTAAAAATTTTTGTAATGAATGTATTTGCATTATTTCAATCTATGTGTGACCAAGCTCCTGGTCGTGGTTTAGTTCTTTCAATGCCATTTTGCAGTTCGCAGATCAAAAAATCAACCCCGCTCTGAAAATTTTGTAATAAATTCGTTTTCTCTTGGCGAACTAATATTGTAATGCCATATCAAGCTACAGAAGTATACTGAGAAATGAAAAAAATTAGAACCTTTTCATCGGATAAATTTTTATTGTTAAAACACTGAAAGCCGAAATAAAAGTAGTTCAGAAATGGAAACCATGTATCAAACCTGATGGAAGAACCTGATGACTGAATACTAAATCATTTATTACCGTGGACAGAATATTAAGCATTAAAACTATTTATAAAATAATGCGGATAATTCAGTAACCTTAAGTAAGAGAAGCAATATGGTTGACTCCAAATTAAAATAATACTACTTGTTCATTCTAACTGTCAATCCTCTGTATATCGATGCGAGGACATAACTTTTAGAATATATCTGTGTTTGCAGAGGAAAGAGTGTCGAGTCCAAAATCGCAGTTTTGAGAAAAACGGGATTGAAAAAAACCCCGGCGTTTGTAAAGTCAGTTTTTAAAGTTTAATTTTTAATTATTTTTTTAAAGTAAACTTTTCCAATTTTATTTTTGTTGAGTAAAGAGTGTTAAGTCCTTTATTGGGACATAACTCCTTTAACACTAATATGTTCGTGTTTTGTTTCACATACCCCACATTTTCCCTGATGAATAAAAATATTTAGGAGTTAACTTAGTTTTCTGTACCCTGCAGTAGCCCTTGATATTTCAAACATGCCTGGTTTGATAACTCATTTTAGCCCATTTTGGACTTAACACCCTTTGCACAGCAAAGAAAGATATATCTTCACGTTTAAAGCTTCTTTTTTCAACCTTTTATTGTATATGAATATTATTCGCATATCACGCACTCTATTAGTATTATAGAATATAAAGTAATCTTGAAAAAATAGGAGAAGATAATTCATGGAAATTAAAAAGTAGGAATAATAAAAACTGAAAGTTTTCGGTGATGCATTTTATTTCAATCTTACACCACAGGAAAAAAATACAAGGATTCTATTCAGGAAATTCAGAAAAATATTTTCAAATGTGTTACGCAAATGGCGTATGCCCAGATCCGTATTCTGTTACGGATCCTATTCCAGGATTCACCTATTTAGTTCCTATTTCTGGAGATCCATTTGTTTCGCATTTTGCCAAGTTTGCTCTTCAAATGACGAATCCGATGGGGGTGTTTCTGGTGGTTCCTTCACGATTATCTCTGGTGATAAATATAAAACAAATGATATCAGCAAACTTTTAACAAAATAGATAATTTAATTTCATTTTGCGGAATATAAAATATTGAATATATATAATATAAACTTTTATAGCAATAATGGTTCAAGAAAACCTAACAGCGTAACGTGGTAAACACCAGCTACTTTTGATTTAAAATACACTTTTATATAGTTGAAAAAATTGAAATAATTTATGCCATTCAAAAAAAAACACAATGGCGATATTAACATATACTAGTTCTATATCTCTACATTAATTATACAGCTAACATGACGCATACTATCATTTTACCCATTTACTTGTGTCTGTTGAAAGATCTTTATAAATATCGCATGGGAAGATTGTCTGCGAAGAGTATTTAAAGGTGGGACATGAGAGATCTGGTTATTGCCTTTTGCAGGTAAAACTAACTCTCGATTTATTCTATCAAAATATTGTTAAAACTGAGAAGCAAATGATTATTGCCTTTCGATTTTTTTAGCTCAAAGCATAAAGCTAGTGATTTTTCCATTATAAAGACCCAAATTAAGATGCTCAGAAAAAGAAGAAAAAGGCACTTAAATGACACGATCTAAAATTCAGTACGAGTAAAAGTAAATTTTCTAAACTATAGGATCTAGCGGCTTGTATATTAGTCCCGCTGGCTAAGAGGAAGCACCTGTTGAGGAGGACTCCAAATTGTAATGTCTGAAATTCCCTTGATTACGGCTGCTATGAACTAACCCTATTGGATTCGCTCACCTCATTGATAACCTATGGAGGAAATTTGTCCAAGGATTGCCGACTTCGAGTTAAAGATTTTAAAAAATTGTATTCCTTGATAGAGACAGAGATTTTACACCTTGGGGCATATTTCTTTAAAAAAAATATTTTTATTTTAAATTAGTCGGGAAAAAATCTGATCTAGTGTGTTTTAAACGCTCATAAATTCCTTTGGTGGACGAAATCTTTAAAATGAATCATGTTGCACATTGCAAAAAAGTTCAGGCTATCTGAAGATACCATTTTTATTGGATTATCGGCATTTATGTAGCTGCAATTAGTAGACAAATTTTTTCCATAGGTTAACATTGAGGTGAGCAAATCCAATAGGGTTGGCACACAGGTGCCTTAAGGAGCGCAGCCTCATTTATTCGTTTAGCATTGTACCGTCTTGAAATGATTTGGGGTATAAAGAACGCAATGTGACGTTGAAGAGCAAGCAGATAAAAATGCTTTACTTTTGTCATCTCTCGCCCGATGTGACGATCGATTAGTTATGTCGTTTCTGATTCACATCCATAAACTTTCTGGACGTGTGGAGGGCACTTGTATCTTTCTGCACCCTGACAACTAACTCTAGCAGTTGTTTATGACTCAAAAAATAATTGCTAGACTTCAAAGGGAACGATATCTCCTCTTATTAGGGCTATTCAGGCTGTCTCAGTCCAATGAATTGAACACAACTAAAACCACTCTGCTTTCTTCTGCAACCGCACAGTGGCGCATCCCCATACTTGGGGGCTGAAAATATTTTGTTTCGCTGTAAGAGGCTGTTTTAGTAAATGAGAAGAAGTGCTTCTTAAATCCGATTCACTTCCCCCTGTTACAAGTACGTGTCAGGTGGATTTGAATGTTTATTGGGAAATTATTTCTTTTTATTTGCGTACTTCGATGAAAACTCTTATTGGGCGAATTTTGCCAGCAGCGAAATACAGTTAAAAAATTATCTGAGACTGTTATAAAATATCAAAGCAATTTCAAGTGTATTTATTAAACACCACAAGATGGAAGAAACCTTTTTTAAGCATGCTGATAACATATAGAATTGCAGTTATAGTAAACATCGTTGATTTTGCAATTATATGTTATCAGTATAATAGTTGCCGTTTTGAATAACTATAATTTCTTTTACCAGAAGCTACTAAACTAGTTTCCTTCTCAATTTCTACCTCAAATTTAATCTGTGAGTGCACAATGCTTTTATAAGATGAAGTTTCAGAAGTTGATGATTGACAACTTCGCATTCTCTAAATAATCCCACTGATGAAAGGATAATGTAGCAGTCTTTCTTCACTTTTATTACTCCAGTGAGTTCCAATAATATTTTCTATAATCCCTAATATTACTCTTCTCATGGCTTCATGCATGTTTATTACCTTGATGTAAGAAAATGTAAAACATTTCTACCCACACAAACAGAAATGTATTAGAAATTATACCTGAACAAGTTGCCATGGAACTAAATATATAAAAAGCCTAACTTTATTTACTGATACGTTGTAGATCAGGGGACGGCAACCTTTTTTACTAGGAGGGCATAGTTCAGAAATGCGATAGTTCGGCAGGCAACGCTGGATGAAGTGGGGGAGAAGGGGAGTGGGTTAATATTTAAATATGAAAATATTAATGCGACATAAATTTTTGATACAGAAATTAAAATTTTAATTTAAACAAAACAATGTTTAAATTGATAATTAATGCGGTATTTGACATTGCAAATCTGCGGCCAACTCATTCTAATATGGCACGTAAGATGAATTTCTAGTTCTCAGGATTGGTCCAAATGATTGCCAGTGAGATTTGATCGGTACTTTGATTTTATGTATTTCATATTGGAAAACAAATATTCACATGCATATGTTGACGCACAAAGAGAGTTCAATTTCAGGGCACATTTTCTCAACAATGGGAAGTTACTTCCATTCACTAAATTCCAGAATTTTTCTTCATTATGACATTATTTTAATTCAATGATATTTCTGTAGCATTTCCATCGCAATAATTTTCTACCACCATTTTTAAATTTGGGAAATGTGATAAATTGTCTTTCTCCATATGCGATTTCCTGAACGGCAATTTACCTTTTAATGCATTTATCGTACTTATCATGGAAGCAAGGGGAGAGCGACGCTGTCGAGAAATCAGCCTGCTCAGTTTTTTTATTTTTACGATTTAACGATTTTTAATTTTTTCCAAAATTATTCATTACAGCTACTAACGTTTGTTGTTCAAATATCTAAAATTGTTCGAAATATGTTCGAAATAATACGTAGGGCACTTTAAAATTGTTTCGCGGGGACCCTGGGGCCAGAGTGCACCGCGTTGCCGACCCCCGTTGTAGATGTTGTTAATACCCACTGGCCGGAAGTGTTCCAGACCAGGTACATATATGGTTTGCGGACTGAAGAGTGTGGCTTCAGTTTTCAGTAGCACTACAAAGGTTGGAGTTCGTATTAGCTAGGAGCCACCTCAGTTTTGACAGAAAACGCCCAGGGACGATATCTGGGGAGATTGTAACCTCTCCCACCCTCCCTGTTCTCAAAGAGGGACTTTACGGTATACGAATTTAACGTGCCCATACGGCTTAGACACGGAGGTATTTGGTGACGCTTGTCGGCATTCAAACCAAGCACCATCGGCGCCGAAAAATTAAATTTTACTAATAAGTAAAATTTATAGTTATAGCATAGTAAAACTCAAATTTTAATATATTTTGTCGATAGAAGAGGGCTTCATTACATCTGATGTTATAGTTTAAAAGTATGTGTGGTGCCTGAATGCTTCTAGCGTGTTTATATTTAGATAGAAATTTCGCACTATAACTGCAGAATTTCTCAGAACAGAATTGATACTGCATATAGACTTAAAAATATTTTTTACATAGTTGTAAGGCCTATTTTATGATATTTATAATTGTCAACAGTCAATTTACGACGTACCAAATTAAATGAGCTGGTACAAATACTTTCGAATTTGAAATTAATTTTTACTTACGTAATAATTCTCCAGTTCTAGAACCTATACTTCCATTAAAAAAAAGGTAAAATATACCAAAGAATATCTAGCAACAGTGTCTTGGATATAATTGTTACAGATCATCTAGAATTCAATGGTCTGACGCTAAAAAATTATGAATATGGTGGTGCAGTTTGGCATCCCTGATCATCAAAAGGCCAAATGTGATATAATAGGAATTTAGGTGAAAAACAGTTTTCGTAAACCTCAAAATATGGACTAGACATAAAAGAAATCTAATTTAACATTTGAAAACAGAAATTTTTTTTCAATATTACTGTAGATAATGCCCACCAATTCAAGAGAAAAATATGAATGTACTGTAAAATCAGAAAGCCTATGCAAAAAGATTTAACTTAAATTTAAAGTAAGTCACTTAAATAAACTACTAGGCATGATACTAGTCGTGAGCTAGAAACTTTTTAATCTGAAAAGGAAAATTTATTAAAAAATTTTGTAAAATCACAGCAGTTCGATACATTTCATAGTTCTAATTTGGAACTTCGAGAACAGTATTTAAATCACATACAGATTTTGTCTTACATAATATACAAAAAAGTGCAAAGTAATACAAATTAACACATTTCGCCTCTTTCCTTCGCCTCTACACATCTTACAAAACCTGGCCCTATCAGCCTAGGTTTGCAATTTCTAGTCACTGTAAGTAATAAATCGAAACAGTTTAAAGCTCATTCGTGTTTTTGCATGAATTTAATACTGGAAAATATAAGGATATATATCAGCACGTCAGAGGTAAAACATAATAAGGGAATTTTCTTCATTTCCGATATTTTTATTGTAAGTGTTTCCTTTTGGATGGAGCTTCTTTGAGGAAAACTGTCCTATAGGCAAAACAAGATGGTGGGTGAAATATAAACCTATAAACTATCGCAAATGCAAGTAAGAGGTAAACCATCAATAAGCTCTACTGAAGAATGGGAAGATTGACTGAATGAAATTCACTTATGATGATTTATCTCTGACGTATATATATATATATGTATATATGTATATATATGTATATATATATATGTATATATATGTATATATGTATATATATATATATATGTATATATATATATACTGGTGGTTATCAAAAGAATGGAAACACTAAGAAACATCATGAAAACATTTATTAATACTGCGCAGAATCACCTTTCTCATGTAATACCTCCTGATTCACCTTGGAATTGGATTATACAAGTCATGAATAGTGGTTAAGAATATATTATAGCATTCTTCCGGAAAAATCATGAAAGTTCCTGTAGAGATGCTATGGTTGATATCGATACTTAGTTCTATCCACTTATACAGATCACAGTGGTTGGATGATATATAGTCGGGGGGGGGGTGTACAGGGCAAGATAAGATATTTGACTTCTTTTTCATGCTCTTTAAACCAATATTTGATAGATTTAGCTGTATGTATAGGGGGACTATCATCCTGGAGAACGCCATCTCCTGCCAGAAACAATGTTTGCACCATAGGAAGGACTAGTGAGCTAACATTTCGACATAGTCCTTCCCATTCAATCTCCCATTTAGGGTTATAATATTGCCGGAAGAAAACCATGAGATGTCATCCCAAATCCTGATAGATCTATCTCCATGATTGACAGCTGAGATGAGACAGCCAGAATCATACGCTTGTGTAGCTGTTCTCCAGAAATACGCACATCCTGTTTGGAGGAACAATGTGAACAATGATTCGTCGAACCAAATGCCGTTTTTCAACATATTTCTCTACCAGGATTTGCGCTCGTGGCAACATTGTGGACGATATTTTGTATTGGCATCTATTACGAGTGGTTTGGGAATAGCTACTTTTCCGTAAAGCTTTATTTGTGAAGTTTCCTTCCACCTCCGATGGTTGATACCGGAACATACAGATGCAGATTGATCTCTTCGGTCATTTTAGTTGCAGTTGTTTTCTTTCTTCATGTCACAATCCGCTTCAATACCTCGTCGGACTCTTTCACTTAGCTCTCCCTTTTATCCACTATTCTGTTTGGCAATGGATGTTTTTCTGTGCATTCTGTATGCTATCATGACTTTCGATACCATAGCTCGAAAAACACCAATTATCCTAGGGGTTGCAGTAAGATATACGCCAATTTAAACGCGCTCAAACAATTTGCCCTTTTCGCAAGATCTACAAGGTTTGAGATTTTACACTGTTCTCCCCAAAAGCACGATGCCCTTGGCTTCATTACTGCTGCCTTACAATAGAATAATACATACACTATAGTATATAAAAAAAAACGATGGCCAGACTTGTTTTTTAAGGAATACGAAGCACATTCATAAACACGACTGATATTGATAGGCGTTTCCATTATTTTGATAACCACCTGTATAAATAAATATATATACTATATATATATGGGGGGAACGCCCTCTGGCACCCGCTGCTGACGCTTGTGTGTTTAAGGCAGCACCACCTTTGATTGTGCTAGAGTCTCATAAGCCAGGGCCGCCTTTGACTGTACCTTTGCCAGAGAGAGGCAGGCGCTTGGGACAAGAGATACAAGATATGTCTGTAGACTCAAGATATGTCTGCCGAGCATACGAGAGGGAGAGAGACATGGCCTTTTCCACTAGTTTTAATGTATAAGACTTGTCTTACCAACATATGGCTAAGAGACTTTTTCTTTTATTCTGTAACGACGATCCAACGACGTATTTTAACAATTGTCCTAGTGAAAAGTATTTGTTTTGTGTTATTCGTTAGATGTATTGTGTTGTTTAAATAATAATCGTGTTTCTCTTGTAGTATTCGTGCCATTTTTGTGAGTTGGAATTTTCTGATGATCCCTAAAAACCCTAGACACCAAGCTTTTCTTACACACACACACATATACATATTTTTTACTTATTTATTCATTTTTTATTTATATACATATACATACACACACACACACACACACACACACATATATATATATATCAATATATATATATATCAATATATATATATATATATATATATATATATATATATATATATATATATATATATATATATATATATATATATATATATATTTATTTATATATATATATATAAATATATGGGGAAAATTCTACAACAACAACAACAAAGATTTTTGGTACTCTGTTTCAATAATATAGGATCATGTGGGGTATATGTAAAAGGTATATTAAGGATCGAAATATTTTTACCTATAGAAAATATGTCTTCGGTTTAAAATTAAAATCAATATCAATAAAAGTTATTTTAATCTTTCTTGTAATGTTGCATAAATATTGTATAAAATTAAACACACACACATACACACACACACACACACACACACACACACACACATATATATATATATATATATATATATATATATATATATATATATATATATATATATATATATATATATATATATCACATACATACATATATACATACAAAGGAGGTAAGCAACGATAAGTAATCCTACGTTAATAACCTGCGATAGTTTCGTTCGAAGAGAGGGAACAGCTTTTTCAGACGCACCGCCCTTGGCGACAAGTTGGCGACAAAAACTTTTGGCGGGTTTACGGACACATGTTAAACTTAAAGTGCGAAATGTGAAATGTAAACAAAATATACAACAAATGTAGTAAATGTAATAAATTGAAAAACAAACTTACTGCTGGCTTAATTAAACTCGTAGGCGCACACGGCATCTTAAAAACACATAAATACAAAAAATAAAAGCTTAAAAATATGAATAATTTGTTAGATGTGGAGGGGCTGCAAATCAAAAACAAATATGTAAACAAACCTAGGAACAACTGTGCCCAACTGCGAAATGTAAACAAAAATCAATAGCGACCAAGAAAAAAAAATAAGTTGGAAAACAAACTTCCCGCTGGCTTTACGAAACTCGTAAGCGCACACGGGATCTTCGCTTCGCTCAGATACCCTTGCTCCGCTATGCTACGTTACGCATCAGTCCAAAAACATTACAGAAGCCTGCCGCTGGCTTCCCTACGTACGCTGTAGTACAGTACCACAAACTTCCGCTAGCTGTAGCGGTCAGTAAAACAAAGCTTACGCTAGCCATACGAATTCGTAGGCGTAAACGGCAATTCTCCATACAAAACCTATTACACCAATAAAATCCAGCTTAAACAACAACTGCAATTCAATCATGTCACTATTTTGGCCACAAACTACACTGTAAAATACACAAAACAACATTTAACTTCACGCGGATCATTTAGAGGCAACTGCCCAGTTATCAAAAACTGAAACGCATGAACACAACAAACATGTTACGAAATTTAACAACAAATGCAATAAGAAGCCATTAAGCCTACATCGGACAACAGTCTTTCAAATGCCTTCATCTCCCCTAATCATTCAAGTTCAACCAAGAACATAAAATCAATATTATTAAAAGGCATTGCACTCAATAAATGAACATAGCACCAAAAAACACACAGATAACATCAAATAATGCACAAAAGCTAAACTTTCCTTTAAAATCCACCTTATTTTCAAAAGCTCACACACCGCATTCAAAATTCTTCAACATATGAAGAATCTTCTAATTAGTCAAAATAAATCACATGTCAAAATCACGTGATACTTCCGTCACGAAATAATCACATGATAAATACACCACGAATTTGCAGGAGTCCACAACGTTGGCTGCCTTAATGCTCATCAGCTTGGCAACAAAAAATTTCGCCAAAATCCTATGGTTACCACGCCATACACAAAATTGCCAAACTTGGCAGGGCGGTGCGTCTGAGAAAGCTGTACCGAAGAGGGAAACCTGAAATATTTTTCTTATTAATATTGGATTACATTCTGGAGCTAAGATGCTGTTTAGTAAATTAATTTTTTAATAACAGCATTCAGAGCTATCAAAAAATCCTAATTACATTTACCCCATTCAGAAAGCTTTGCGGGCCGGACGATGGCCGAATGTCTAGGGCTTTAGCGTTCGGTACCAAAGTCTGTGGGTTCGAATCCCACTCTTGGCATGGACATTTGCAGCCGTTCGGAATCGGCTTTAAGCTGTAGGTCCCGGTCTAATTAGCCCTCGTGCAGCAAAAATTGACCTTAGCTCTCCAAACCAAACCAATACGAAATCTTTGTCGGGTAATTTTAAATTCACTCTAGCCTGAGCCTATCTTGTGAATACCATTTTATAACAGTTTAACTAGTAAATAGCAAATGT
The DNA here is from genome assembly GCA_907164885.2 of Dolomedes plantarius. Lineage (NCBI taxonomy): Eukaryota > Metazoa > Arthropoda > Arachnida > Araneae > Dolomedidae > Dolomedes > Dolomedes plantarius. Next base: position 127,523,781 of record OU015501.1, read on the forward strand.
TATACATACCTTGATATAGTTTTTATTCATTACTAGCTATATTTATTCTCAAAGTAAAGACTTTTCCCACCCTTTGCAAAACCGTTTATCAAAGCTTCTTTGACAGAAAAACTTCAGTCACAAATGTTAACAAACTATCCTCCAAATAGAATTCCAGCAACACTTTGCAGTTACTGGAGGGAAGTTAAAGAAATGATGAAATGACAATGTAACCAATATCCCTTGCCTCCAAACTGAAATTTTCCATGTGTTTACAATTATCCCTTCTGACCGTAATATAATATTTAGACTTTTTTATTGATAAACAACCTTTTAAAACTTAATATGACAGTGTAAAAACTCTCACCATTAATGTTTTAGGGATCTAAAGAATAACATTAGCCATTTCCTGCTTCTAAAAATTATGGATCGGAACTTTGTACGAGAAAGTTAATTAGAAAATTGGAATGCTATTCTAATCAGCAAGGGTGTTTATCTGAAGATGTTTGACTAAAGCTTTTTATCATACTATAAAGACTAATATTTAACGTTAGTTTGAAAGAAAATTATATTTTTTGATGAAAAGCTTTGCATTTTATGAATCTTATTTATAATACATAAAATCTTTCAGATAATAAAAATACGTAGTATCGAACTTAGAGAAAAATTGTTTTGTTTCTATGCATGAAATGAATATTTTGTCAGAATTTCAGACACGTATCAAAGTTTCAATAACATAACTCGCCAGCGTGTACTTATATCATACTTCGCATTAATAACTTGTATTTATCAGTATGACCGCATTATAAGAAAAATTTTCCAATTTCAGTCGAATAACAGTAAAAGGCATATTAACAGTCCCCATGAAATAAAATGGTGGCAACCAACTTGGAACCTTGTGAGAGTTTATCACAAACCTAGGATCGAGAATACAATAGAAAATTTCAGAATAACGTCATGTGAAGCACTGGAAGGATCAGTGACACGAAAGGAAGAATTCTTGAAAGAGAAAACAAGAAGGAGCAATTTTGTGCACACCAGGGCAATCCCGGGACACACCTGTTAGCGGAGCTAATAAATAAAACAGAAATTAGAGAGAAGAATTGATAAGTAGACTCAAAAAGACGTAATAATGATATGGATATAAGATTTAAAGGAATTCTAGTGTTTGACTATCATTGATTTAGAAAATTGCTGATTTTTAACTTACCTAGAATTTCTCTAATTTCCGTTCTCCATAAAATCAAGTTCTGCCCCAATGGAGTCTACCCTTTTACCCTTAAATAAGCGTCAGAGTAATAATAACAGATTCCAGTCTTCCCATTTAACCCAAACGTATGTTTTAAATTGAGAAAAAGCCAGATTTGGCTCAACTTTAAAGTCATATTTAACCCCTCTCAACAGACTTTATTTTATCCTCAAGAAAATACAAATAGCTGTATTTCGTAAGCGGGATGCTTATAGCGTACCTTTAGGAAATTCATATTAGTCAAACCATAATTGGCCTTGACACGCGCATTAAAGAACATTTGAGGTACATTAATAATCAAGAATTGTACTTAATTCTTGATACTGCTCATTTTAATCAAGAATTTACTTAATTATCAAGATTAATCAAGATAAATTCTTTATTAATCAAGAATTTAATTAATCAAGAATTATACTTAATTCTTGATACAGGTCATTTTACTTAGCTACATAACTTATACTACGTAGCGAATGACGTACGTAATAACGAAGAATGGCGCTCTTTCTAATCTTGTTCTGGTGATTAATTAGCATTTAAAGTATACGTACGTTCGCAGTCCATGAAGCGATGCGGCTTCCATACACCTCCTCTTCGATCACAGTGTATAGTCATGCCTCTTTGTGGTTTGGAAGCCGATATCTGAAGTGCATACCCGGCATCACAGCGTATTCTACAAGTTCTGAAATAAAAAGATTTTCACAATGCTTTTGCATATACATAAGACTTAATATTACTTACTTAATAAAATTAATATAAATAATAAACTTAATATACCTAATATTACTTAATATAAATTGAAAATCTAAAAAATTGGGAAGTTAGCGAATAATTTAAAAGCCCCAAAATGTACTTCATAAAAGAGAAAAAAAAATTATACTTTTTTCTGCTTCTCAAGTTATTCAATGACCCTCAAAAAATTTTTTTCAATAAAATGTTTAATACTATTGTTAAAATCCCATAAATATGAAACTTATTGTGATTGCAGACAAAAATTGGAGGTAAATGATTATTAATAAATATTAAAATTTAAGATGGGCAAATTTCCCAAGGTGCAAATTAAAACTGTATAGTAATATTTGTTTAAAAGTAATATACCAGAGACATTTACTACTGTACTACTTCACTCAAACAAAAAAGAGATTAAGCCGAAGTAGTAACTAGCAACATAACAATACACAAAGTACTCCAAGTGGTGAGAAAATTATTCCTTGATGCCGATGATTTACATGTACTAGACATAATGTTGCTTTTAGGGCAGGAAAAAATTGGCTTACCTCTCCAGATTTATACTTAATACTGTATAACCCCAATTAGGGATTAATTCACTTTATTAGCCATTTTCATCAGACTCGCAACATTGAATCGAGTAGTAGTCAGTTTGTGCAAAATAGCGTCCGCTGATGGCTAAAATACTGTTGGTAATTATTATTTGCATCGTGAGATTTCTTAAGCTTCTGAGGGAGCTTAAGAAATCTCATGAGTAGATATGGGGCATATGGGGTGCAGTGCCGATAGGCGAAGAGGAAGTCAAGATTTTAATGAAGGCTCTAGTGATAGTACAAAAGTGCTCGAAAAACAGGGGAGAGACAGTATACAGGGTTCCCACCTATATTCGCTACACCCCCCTTAACTTCTAAACGGTGACAGCTTAGGCCATAAATTGGTGTCTAGGTATAGTAAAAATGCAATGCTCTACTCGATGAGATAACTTACAATGCCATCTATTGGTAACTTTCGGAATTAGCGTTTTTATCTCAAGAACGGTACAAGATACTTGAAAAAAGTCAATTACAATGTTGCTCAGCATCACCGATTTAGTAAGAAAAAGCGCAATGCGCACATTAATACGTAAAACAGAATGTGAAAAATGGATATTTGTTTGGTCACAATTTCGAAAATTGTCATAAAGAGTGGAAGAAAGAAACTGAGACACTTTCCTATCTTTAGGATCATTTATTTATGTTGCTGAAAATGCTTTCCATTAGCCAATATACAAATTTGCACTGTGGACTGGATCTTCTGGTCTTTTCGAGCTTCGCTCGCGCTTCACGACGCCATAGTGTTGAAAATCACGACCAAACAAATGTTCATTTTTTTAATTCTGTCTTGAGTATTAATGTGCGCAAGGTGTCTTGTATTACTAAATCGATGATATTAAACAACTTTGTAATTGACTTTATTCCCGTACCTCATACCGTTTTTGAGATAAAAACGCGAATTCCAAAATTTGCCAATAGATGGGGTTGTAAGTTGTCTCATCGTGTAGCGCATAGCCTTTTTACTATACCTAGACACCAACTTTATGGCCTAAGCTGTCACCGCTTAGAAGTTAAGGGGGTGTAACGGATATAGGTGGAAACCCTGAATATTAAAGTTTTTCAAAATGATCGGATGATAATAGTTTTGATCTAGGCTCGGAACTCAAAGTTTTCCTACAGGCAGTAGAAAAACCTGCATATGTAAAGGGTGATAGCAAATATTCTTTATTAAATTACATATATTTTACTTTTAAATAAAAAAGTTTTATCTGCTGGTTCTAAAGAGTTGTGTGACTCAAAATACCGTTATTTAAAACCCAGTAACCGCCAAAACTATAAGGGGTGAATTTTTTTTTATACAAATAATATTGGCTATTCATTTGAACATATACAACATTAATTAATGGGGAAAATAACAAAACTGGCATTAACTTTTGAAAAATCGAATGTTGCGTTCGCGCAACGTCAGCGGAATAAGAGTATTGACATTAAGTGAGTTCAACTGAACTTCTGCAGGGTATTCTTCGATTTGAGCACTGGGAATTCTTTTTAGCTTTGTTACGCTTTCGAAAGAAAATTATCACTTTTCAGGTAATTAATTTATCATAAAGATTTAAGTTATTTTTCCTTTGCAAAATTACTGATTATATCCAGAAAACTGTTTAAATCATGAAAACCTTCTTGTTTTCGCCTTCGAACTGAAAATTGTAATAACCCCTCTCTTTCTTTAGAACACATTTCACCGATTGAAATGGGTACATTTGGAAGCGGTTTACCGAATCATATCCAAACCAAATTGTTGAAACTTTCTATTTAGCAAGTTTAGGTACGGTCTCACTTTATATATTTTATCTTTGCTATGGATTCGATTGTTATCAACCAAATGCAAATTCTGTTTCATGTTCCTGTACTGAAAACGTGACATCGATTCTCGCAAAATAGGAATAGAAATGTCTTTATCAAGAGACCAGTAAGTTTCTTCCCGAGGTAAAGAATAATATCCCGTCGGCAACAATATTCCAATGAACCGTCTCATGTAGGCTTCATATGCTAAAAAAATGGGGGTGATTCTTTTGTTGGGCACATGAGTTTGTCTATTCGACGAGAAGGGAAATACATCTGAGCCAAAGAGAAGATCAAAAATATCTGCACTAGTTTTATCCTGTATTATATTTTTTCATAGTTCCGATTTGATCTTTTTCTTCATTTTTCGGCTGAGACATATTGAATGGTCCCATCTTTATCCATTTCAAATCTTCAGTTTTTGTTTTTTTAAATTTTTTTCGAAAGGCTTGCACTGCTTTTAGGAAGCACAAACTTCTTTTTTTACTCACACTTCAATTTCGACATAAGTATCACATGGTAAATTATCATTGTCATTATTCAAAATATTATCATTTCCTTCTTCTTCATCACTAGCTTCTGCTGTTTCTGGTAGAATAACAACAATATCAGTTTCATTCTTGCCATCATTATCTGAATCTTCATCGAAAATTCTTTCAAGAGCTTCTTTAAACGTAAAGTATCTAGTTTTAGGCATTTCCATATGCACAGAATTGGAAAAAGTACTACGGAGTCGAGCGACACATGTGAATAAGGGAACTACCCTTTCCCGCTGACGTTGAGCCAACGCAACACCTCTTTTCTCTTCCTCCCCACCCAAACAAAAGCAACCGATTTAGGGAATGTTCTGATAAACTTTGACCTTGGCTAAAAATAGATCACCCTTAAAGCTCACGTTTGTCTCCCTATATTTCTTCTGTGAAAATGACCAGGAGAAAGTTCTCGTTCAAAAATGCTTAACTAACTGTCTATATTTGGAACTCGTTATTAAATTAAAAGAACTGTTGAAGGTAAATATTTTTCTATTCGATTAAAAACCCTACTCAAAAACTACTGCTAATATAAAAATCATTTGATAGCTAAATTTTTATACGCATTTATTTTGACCGTTGCGTCAACGCAACACCAGTGGTTAATGGGTTAATATTATATGTAAACATTTCCATGTAATTCTAAGTAACATGATCAGTATTTAAAAATGAGTTGAAAATATGTGTACTGACATCAATAAATTAATTTCTAATTTCATAAGAAACAAGCTAAGATTTAAGAAAAGGAATTACATGTAATTCGGCCATTCCCAACATTTGTAAGCAGCTTGTACGACTGGTGGTATTGCACATCTTTCTTTTGATCTTTTAGAGATATGCCCATCAAAATAGAAATCTGTGAAAAGAAGTTTGTATACATTGAATACGTTATTCTCAGTATGTAAAACGTATTTTGATAAAATTAATAGTAGATAACATATATGAGAATATACAGGGTTACTACAAAAGAATCATTAATTTTCAAAACCCAATTTATTCAAAAGTATTATACTTACGAATATGATTGATATATGAAAATAACCACAAAATATTGAAGTTTTATGCTCACTCTAGAAATGTTCTATGTGTGCCCCCTTGGTCACTAGTGCAGGTGGCTTTGTGCACCAGGTGCCGCGGCAGCACTGAAGAGCTGAAGAACTAAGAGCTGAAGCAAGAGCTGAAAAAAAGGCTCAGTGATGCATTGAACATTGACGCGATCACGCTACAAAATCTGTGGAATGAATTGAACTACCGCCTGGACGCGTGTCGTGTCACCAAGGGGGCACACATAGAACATTTGTAGAGTGAGCATAAAACTTGAATATTTTGTGGTTATTTTCATATATCAATCATATTTGTAAATATAATACTTTTGAATTAATCGGGTTTTGAAAATGAATGATTCTTTTGCAGTAACCCTGTTTTATATACATTGAATTCTACTAAAGTTGAAAATGGATAATAAGTTTTGTACAGTTTTTCTAAAACAATAATTTAGGCAGTTTGTCTCTTGAGTTAGTTAATACTGTAATTGCAGAAAAAATTGCTGAGGAATGTAAAGTCATTCAGGCAATTTTTGCTTAAAATGTATTGTTTGAATTCGTAAAATTATTGCGAAGAAACAAATTCAGAAGAACAATTTAAAGATTATTATTCGAAATTCTTCTTTAAAATTAATCAATTTTTACAGAGTACTTAAATTTTCTATGTAATACTAAGAAATATATGTAGTCAAACAATCTGATTTTCCCCAAAAATTTCTGGATTTTAAAAATTTCTCACAGAATAATTGAATATAATATTTTTTTTCAAAAGAAACAAAATACATGTCCCCTTTTCTCAGTTAAGCTCTCAAAGTACAACTAAAACCTATTACAAATTATTTGAGTACATATTTAGAATAAGAATCCTAATCTCAAATTCTTTTTCAAAATCCATCACATAGTTTGCTTTATTCTAAGATTTCCCTTTGAAAATTTCTCTCTCTCTCTCTCTCTCTCTCTCTCTCTATATATATATATATATATATATATATATATATATATATATATATATATATATATATATATATATATATATATATATATATATATATATATATATATATATATATATGCTAAGAATTAATTAGAAAAAGAATAATAATTAAACAATTTACAGGGGGCTTCAGAATAATGAAATTTCTAACATTAAATCTCATTAATTATCGTATTCCGAAATGCGCCATCGTCAGACAGCTAGGATATTCAAGGTCGACAGTGTCAAGAGTATACCAAGAATACATGGATGGTGGAAAAAAAACTAGCGATCGGGCAAACTGCAAAGGACAATTTACCTTGACAGTGCGTGGTGAGAGACGGCTCAGGCGTATTGTACGTAGCCAGCGAAGCCAAACATTAGCTCAAATTACCACCCAGTTTAATGACGGTGCCAGTCATACAGTCAGTAAACGGACTGTGCAACGCTCGCTTCACCGTATGGGTTTCGGGAGCCGTCGACCAACGAGAGTACCATTGCTCTATACTCGCCATCGGGCTGCACGTCTTGCCTGGGCAAGAGAGCACAGAGACTGGAGTGTAGAGGACTGGAAACGAGTAGAATGGAGTGATGAGTCTCGATTCCGACTACTTAACGCCGACGGGAGGCTGAGAATATGGCGTCAGGCTCATGAAGCCATGGATACTGCATGCCTGGCTGGAACTGTACAAGGGCATGGTGGCTCAATCATGGTCTGGGGTGTTTTTTCGTGGCACAGTTTGGGATCTTTGGTGCGTGTACCGACCTCCCTCAATGCAAATTGGTACGTAGAGTTGCTGGGTGATCACCTCCATCCGTTTATGCTGTTCTGTTATCCGCACGGTAATGGAGTTTTCCAGCAAGACAACTGTTCCTCTCACAAGTCCCGGTTGGCTACTGGCTGGTTGGATGAGCATTCCTCTGACTTCTCTGTCATGAATTGGCCACCTAAAAGCCCAGACTTAAATCCTATTGAGCATCTTTGGGATGTTTTGAACAAGGCGTGAAAGGCCATCAAACAGCACCAAAGAGCCTTACTGAATTATGGACAGCTTTAGCCAATATTTGGCAAGCCTTTCCCGTGGAACGTTTCCAGAAACTTGTTGAATATATGCCTCGTCGTGTGGCAGCCGTTATCAAGGCTAGAGGAGGCCCAACCCGTTACTAGGTAGGTATCCCTAATTCAGTGGCACTTCAGTGTATATGCATCATGTATTTCTGCATGTATGTATATACATCAATGGTTTGAAATAACTTTTTGGTCATGAAAACTTTGGAGAATGATAAATATAATGGGCTATTTAATTCTGATATTTTAAATTTGGTCTCTAAATATATATTACGGTGTGAATAATTTACTTACCTTTGGGAGGAATATTTGGTAGTGTTAGATTCTGTATCCTTGGATCGTAGATACATGAAAAATGTGTACATGCTCGTAGCTTGTCAATGTCTCTCCAGCAATTTCTTTGGATTCCTGTCTTGATATTCCCGACTACATCCTCTCCCCACCTTTAAGTGAAAATTAGACATTATGTGGGGCAAACTAAATTATATAACTTTATTTTGACTTTGTCATTATTCTGCAATATGAAACTTATAATAAACAAGAACACTAGAGGGTTTTTTCTTCATTCAAAAGTGCTAATTTTAAACAGATTCTTACAAAGACATAATAAATGCACATATTGATATGCAAATGAAATTTTGAAACGTTTAAGTTTTAAGTAATAAATTTCTTCTCTTACAGATTGACGGTCTCAATTGAGAACTTGTCCTTTTCTTTGCAAATGCATCTGAAGGACTTCTCACACACATTATGGTTAGGGAGGGTAGCAATAGTAGTTGCTACGAATGATTGTAGAATGACGAACATTACTGGACCTGTGAAAAGAATAAATTAAGGTCATCTTAAATTAAAACAAATGTTTCTAATTACAAAAGATTTAAAGTATCAATATTGCAATATTTTACTGATATTAGCTAAATAATATTTCTTCAGTCAGCTATTATCAATTCCGTATGGGTATTGTCCACTTTATTAGCCAATTCCATGTGCAAGTACATGATAATCTTTAATTAGCAACTGTTTGACATTTTTTGCAGGTTTTGACAGTTTCCATTTCCGAATAAATGCATGAAAATAAAAGTACTTAAAGCTTTTTTGTTCAAATTTAAGTGTCATATAAAACGGAAATGTAAATTTAGGACTTATTGTAGATTATTTAAGCAAATTTGATTAAGAGAAAATTTCAAATTTATGTCATAACTTCGTTTATATGAAAAGCCCTGAATACCATATCACATTTTAAGGATATATTAAATTATGTTAAAAGAGAAAGAATTAAACAAATATCTGATAAAAATATCATTATGAAATTAAAATTTGTTAATGATTTCACCACTTTTAGCGAATTTCTCGGTTTACGAATAGATTAATTCCAAATTTGAAGATTTGAAGAAAAAAATCCTTACAATCAATCTCAATGAAATATTAGGGGGATCGGAATAGTGATCCCAATTTAATACTAAATAATAAATCTATAGCGTATAAAATATTTACAAATGTAAATTTTAACAAATTGAAAGAAGGAGCAAAATATAACAGAAAATGTGACTTACTCATGTTGATTATAAAGCAGCGAGATGTGATGAACAAGTTAAAAAGCAGAAATAGTACTGAAACATCCGCTTTGAAGCTGCAACTTTTATAGCTTGTAGCCAGGGTTTCTTGGAAAACTGTAGTCATTTCCAGTAAATGATACGGAACATCCAGAATTCCGCCACTTTTTCCCTGTTGTCCAATCAACAGCCAGCGTTTACTCCGTTTTTGCCACCGCAGAAGAGTCTGAATTGGTGACGAATTAATGGAAGAAACTTCTCAAATTTCATTCAATATCTGAAATTATCCATCTATCTTTTCAAATATGAATGCCCATATTGTCTACTGTAAAAACAATGAAGTTAGAGCCCCATACAATATTAAAGTTTTAATATTTTGCGGAAAAAGGAACATAATTATTGCCAAAGTGACGTGATCAGGACAGAAATTTAGGATGTTTGGTTTAATATTTTATGAGGAAAGGACCATTTTTATTGTAAAAACAGTTTTAAACCAACGTTATATTCTCTTTAAATAACGCATCATGTTATTAATTTTAAAATTTTGTTAATTTTTTCTGATTTTAATATTTATCAGAGATTGTCTGAAGAGGTGACGAGTAAACGAAAGAAACTATTCAAATTTAGTTTAATATTTTATGGTGAAAGGAACATAATTATTGTAAAAATGATTTTAAACCAGTGTTATATTGTTTAAATAACTCATGATGACATCTTTTAGTACCTTTGTTATTTTGTTTTAATATAATATTTGTCAGCGAAATGTGTGAAAAAGTGATGTGTTAACGAAAGTTTCTTTTGTTAACTGGTCACGTTTATTTTTCTGATTTTTGTATTTGAACTTTATATAAAAATTAAGAAAAAAAATAATCTAGGAATTAAGTATAAAAGTATGTTAAATAAGCATATTTTTTTTAATATATGTTATATATGCGGCAGTTTATTTTTAGAGAACATTTTTTTGTTTTTTTGTACTTTTACACTTCAGGATTAAATACCTATATTTCTAGTAACATGTTTTTACTCCTTTTTCCTACCGTATCAAAATAGTAAGAATTAATATTATGAAAATAACTGATGTAATATAGTTATAGTTCAGCTATCTTTAGTTTTTTTTATCAAACTTTTGACGAAACTTTTGTCAACCCATCATTTGTAGTTACACAATTTTTTTACTACCATTATTAACAGAGGTAACTGAAAGATATACATCTTTTCCAAATCAGTATCGTGTATTATTTACTATAAATGCGTTGAATTTTCTCTTTAGGTAAATAATGTGCTTTTATTGAGTTATAAACTATCAAAAAGACTACTATCGCATATTATTTTTAAACAACATTGGGGAAAGATCTATTAACTTAAAGTTCTGTTAGTACTATTCAAGGCTTCGTTTAGTCCCTTAAATATTTGCTAATTTTTACGTGTGATGTATAGGGAGATTATTAAAAGGAGCAGATACGCTAAGTATCTACTACATCTATGTTAAATTAATAAATATTCATAAAGTGATATATTACCACATTTTCAATAGATTCCCATTTTCAAAATACTCATTGTTTATTTTCATTATATTTTTTATCTTGTATCATTAATTATTTATTTTGTCTTCCAAATTATCTCAAAGTTATGAAAACAAATTTACGTTTGTTTGAATCATGTTATTGGCTTTTCTTTGTTTTACAACACACGATTTAGTTTATCTTCGAAAGGAATTTCACGTTACCATTACGGAAATAGTTTGAAAGATTTTAACATAAAATATGTTCAAATGCTAAACATTGGTACAGTGGTGAATCATAAAGTATTCGTTTTGAAACATTGTGTGATAAGACAGAACCTGAAAGAAGGGGTTTTCAGTTCTGGAAAAATTACTAACACTAAAGTCTTCTATTTAGTTGCACTAGAAAACTAGCAATATTCACTACCGAGACGGGTAATAATTTAAAGGATAAAACTCATAGGTTTCGTATGCATTAAAAACATAATAGAAATACAGTGCAGTATGTGCCATGAACTATCGTGTCAAAATCATACAAAGTACTAATGCTTTAATTATAATAGGGGCTTGTCATCTTTTTTCAAAACACACCGTCTGATAAATTCGACTTTGGTTGTGGTTTAGTAAAATATGATATGACTAAACTGAAATGTTTTTAAAGGTCACTGAACTTCTCAACCGCTGATTGGAAAATCTGGTAGTGTTCGAGGAATGCAGGTTGTAATTATACTAAATGTTCAGACTGGAACTATTTCAATCCTCTCGCAGAATCACGTCACTTGTGACGCGAAGCGGTTCAGCGCGCTTGCGGTATTTAAGTAACCATTTCTTTCTCTTTTACGTAGAGCAGATTAGATTTAGATTTCGAATAGATAATATGTGCTTTAACTTTTTATTATATTTTATTCTCAAATTTTCTCAGCATATAATTTCTTTTGAGTGTATTCTAGATTTAGATTATAGATAAATTGAACCACACATTTAAATAGATTTAGAAAGAGATTTAGATTTAGTGATTTTAGAAACCTACCACTGAACGCCGAGAACATCGGTGCAATACGGCGGCGAAAAGATTCTGATTACAAATGGCCGTTGAGAACAGTTTTGTTTGATTGATTTGGAATATAATTTCACCTTGACTCAACTCCTTAGATCAAGGTAAGGATTTCTGATTCATTAATATAAACTATTAGTTGAACTTGAACAACATTGACTATTGAATATAAATATTTAGTGATAATTCATTTGGAGTTATAAAAGTGGATGAGCTATCTAAGCTAAAAAAGAATAGAGCTGTTAGTCGTTCTCTTGTTACAAAGTACATTAATAAACTAGAAAGTGAATTTGACGCATGATATTAATTCATTGCAAGAAAATTGAAATTATTTAGACGAAAACTACAAAGAGCTAAAAGATTTTGATAATAAAGTTCAGAATATTATTTATAATGAAAAAGATTTCGATTTAGAAGCGGAATCAGCGTTTTTAATATTCTCAGAAAATCATGTTGTGGAATTCAAAAATTTCGGCTCAGTTAAAAGCTCATAACGAAACCAGAATTTCTCAGTCAAATTTCCCCCAACAGAATATTTCTGCACAAACCTCTCAGGTTATGTTAGATTACAATAATTCTCTGGATAACTCGAATTCTGAAAATAGAAATATTAATTACTCGAAGTCGATTAAATTACCTAAGTTAGCTATCGACAAATATTACGGAGATCCATGCACATGGCTGGAATTCTGTAACCAATTCCAAAACTCCATTGATCAAAATAATGCTTTGATGAAAACAGATAAATTCTCATATCAATTCTCATATTAAAATCATTACTTGGAGGTACAGTGGCCAATGTTGTTTGCGGATTCGCACTCTCAGATGGGAATTATGAAATGGCGAAAACGGTATTAAAAAGCAGATTCGAGAAGTCAAATCTTTTAATATCCGCACATATGTCTAGATTATTAAAACTTAATCCTATGAAGGACTCTAACAATGTAACCGGATTGAGAAAATTGTACGATACTTGTGAGGTACAGATCAGGAGTCTAGAATCGCTAAATGTTACTTCTGGTATGTACGGTCATTTATTATAACCGATACTTTTAAAATTGATACCTGAGGATCTTCCTTTGGAATTTATCAGAAGATGTTTAGATAAATCAGAAGACGGTGAATCCAACGTTTCAGAATTATTGAAATTCTTAAAAATTGAAACTGAGTGTCGCGAATCATCGATAATGCATAGTAGTTCGAAAGGAGAAGGGGGGGGGGGAGAATGACAAACCACAGCCGGACAAACCCATGAAGTGCTGGCGTCAGGTCGTAGCAGTTTTTGAGAGATAGTCAAAACAATTTACGCGATAAGCAACATGATCGATACCGAACGTCAGAGATAAATAGTTCTAAGGTACACGAATATATGTTGCCAATTAGTGAAACTTGCATTTACTGCAATGCGATGCATGATTCAGAATGCTGTGAAAGTTTGAGTGTTAATGAAATGAAAGATGTTTTGAGAAGACAAGCGAGTTGTTTTTTATGCCTGAAAGCACAGCATAGAATTAAAGAGGGAAAAAAAGAGAATATTGCCATCTTTGTAATAGAAAACATAAGAGATCCATCTGTTATCAACTCGAAAACAAATAAAATAATAATGCTGAAAATAAGGTTGTTACGGCAATTTCTCACTACAAAAATGAATAGGAAAATACTGAATTAATCGGAAATTCTCAGAGCAGTATATTGCTTCAAACATGCACAGCAGTGATAAGGGAAACTCTTAACAATGATAAAATCGAACATGTTCACTTGTTGTTGGATAACGGTTCTATGAGAAGCTTTATCGCTCAAGATGTTTCTCAGAAGTTGAAACTTCGAGTTATTAGACAAGAAACTTTATCGGTGTACTCGTTTGGGACCAACAAACCAACTGAAAAAAACATATGTAGTGAAATTAAAACGTGAAAACAGAGAAGAACCTTATATATCGAAATAGAAGTGCTAGAAATGGAGCAAATATCCGCAACTAATATTCCTGCTCCAGAGATTAATTTGGTTAGAGCTAAAGAACAGATGAGAGGATTACAGCTTGCAGACTGCTATAATTACGGGGAGAAGAAAATTACGATTTTAATCGGTACTGATTATTATTTTGATGTAGTATCAGGAAGATTGAAACGTTTAGGTGACAATCTTGTAGCCACAGAAACAATTTTCGATGGTGCTTCAAGGTCGGATTGGATCAACTAACGAGTTACTGAGTATGAAGGTGGTTGTGGAAGAGAAACTTATCCCAGATCAACTAAGACAGTTTTGGGAACTGGAGAATATTATAGACCTGTTATATTTAAAAGTTGTGTGTTTTAAAATTATTTAATCAATATATCCTTGTACATGTATCCATACAATTTTTAGATTTATTAATACATGCAAGTGCGGGGAATTTTCAGTGTCTACTGCAACATTTAGATAAAATGATCTGAATATTGTTTTTAAATACTATTATTACTGCCACTGTGATAATTCACATAACGTAATGATGCTCATAAACGTATTGCATGTACATAAAATGATATTTTTTAGTAGAACCATGTGTTTGTATGTGTAACAAAAACTGCATTTAAGATTTATACTTTTTTGTTTATTTTTTTTTTTCACTTTTCCCGTAACAATTTCATTTTCTGAAAGAATTCAGACCTATTTTTTTAATTATAAAATTTTTTTTCACAAACTGTGTGATTAAAGATAGTTTCTGCATTGCAAAGCTACACGAATTTTCCAAATGTACAGAATTTCGCAAAGCAGATGCTCATTCCCAGTGGATTTAGCCGTAGTAATACGACTGTATGAATTGAGGGGTTCCCGTTGAAAAGAGGGTAAGTTTCAAAATTTTCAAAAAGTATTTTTTCACTGATACAAGGGTTTTTCCAAGGCCAATGGCGTGGAAAAGGGAAGGGCCTAGCTAGTGTGGTTTAGTTCTGTACTAGGCACTTATTTCCTTTTCTCCGCCATTAGCCTTGGAAAAACCCCTTGTATCAGTGAAAAAATACTTTTTGGAAATTTTTGCACTTAACCTCTTTTCAAAGGGAACACCTCAATTATTAAGGGTAACAATGAATTGTAACATTTAAGATTTATACTTTTTTGTTTGTTTGTTTTCAATCTTCTTGCAACAATTTCCTTTTTGGAAGAATTCATACATATATTAATTTTAAAATTATTTTTCATAAAATGTTTGATTAAAGTTAGATCCTACATTGCACAGCAAAACGAATTTTCCAAATGTAAAGAATTTCACATAAAAGAGATATTTATTCACTGTGAAGGAAGCAATAGTAAAACCACTATATGAATTACATTACATATGTGGATACTTCTAATAAATTTAATTTAACAGTTTATTTATCGTTCATTGTTGTTGTTTGGAAATGGAACTTGTCTATTAACATATTCGCACATAATCCGCGAGAATCGTTGGCTACTTTCAGTTGGGGGTACCATATATGTGAATTAACATCAACCCCTGGTGCCACCTCAATTTTTACCTAGCAACCCCAGGGGCGACATCTAGGGGGCTCTTAATTGTTATCATTCAATGTTAAAAATTATATGCGAGTAAAATACGAAAAATTATTTATATTATGATAAGATACTGATTGCATAATTTTGTTTCTTTCAACTGAACATTTCAAAAGTTAAAAATACCCACGTTTTATCATAACTCATATAACACTTCCTAAATGCACTTTTCTGGAACATTTTATTTTTTGCAAGAGTTTTAAACTGCTTATCACTTTCAGGAGAAGTCAAGAAATCACGCTTAGGGGACATCATAAAGCAACAAATAACTAAACAATTTGACACGAAGGGAAATAATCGTAAGTGCTTTCATCCAGGTGCGTTGAATTATTACCACTCATAGATAAAACCTCCAACAAGTTTAAACATTAAATTTGCATATATTGTTATATTTTTGTGTATTTAAGCTATATCTTTTGCACACAGCATAAGTGGAACCCACTGAGATCGTTATTGTGTACTAGCAAGATCGTTATTGTGTACTAGCTGAATACTCGTGCTCCGCTACGGAGTACATTCAAATTAAATACAACGGTCAATGTATGCAATTAATTCCAAAAATATTATAAAAAAATCGTAACGGATATTTTTATAGACAAAATAATGTAAGCAAAAATATTCAAATTAAATACAACGGTCAATGTAGGCAATTAATTTGTATGCTTAATATCAATAAAACATACTAATTTGAATGAAATTCTTAAAAAACTTCCATGTCAATTAGTCTAGTGGTTAAATTTTCTTTTACTGTATTTTAATATTTTTTGTCACTTTATTTCGTTGTTATGCACGTGACGCAAAATTGATTTAAAGTATCACAAAAAGAAAAGAGATCTCGTGGTCAGCATGTAATAAATTAAATTCTAAAAATTAATCTTTAAAAAATTATCAAAAATCAGAAAATAGAGATAAAGATTTAAAAAAGATTTTATTTTAAAGGAATTTTTATGATCTTTCTTGTGATATAAATTTTATAATCCTCAAATTATTATTTTAAATGCAAAATTTTATAAATGTTACAAAAACAGCTTAAAAATTTAATTTAAAAACTCTAAGAACAATTTTTCAAAAATCTTTTTACACCTACACTATAAGAAGATTCACCATCCAAAATTTCAGTCCTTTAGGTCCAGCGATTTGGTCTGTGCGTTATCTGTAAGTCAGTCACGGAACTGTTTTATATATATATATATATATATATATATATATATATATATATATATATATATAAATTTTCCACAATTTAATTTTCAAAAAGGGAACAATCAACTAAAAATTTAAGAAACAACAGTTACGTGGAATATCAAGCGCATAGAGGAACTGATCAATTTTACTTATTTTTACTTTCGTTTAAATCAAAAATTGGGATTCTTTGGGAGCATTCATAAAGTAGAAAGATAATACAATGTAAAATAAGACACGACGTTTAAAGTTTATAGATTACAAAAGACTGAGTTTCGAGGACTTTTTAAATTATAATACGCACACGAGTTTAATATGGGAGTTTCATAATCTTTAAAGACTTATAAAATGTTATAGATCTGCTACTTCCTACCAATTCAATCAGAAAAACTGCTGAAGAAAAAATAAAGTCTCCGAAAATCTGAGAGAGAAGTTAAGGAAAGTAAAATGCTATCTGCAGAAGAAAATTTTCATACAGAGTAAGCTCGACACACAATTGTATTGTAGAATTTGAAATTATTACTAAAGCTTTCACGAAAGAAAATTGCTGATATAAGCATGAACGTGAAATTGTTGAGTAAATCGGAATTGAGTTCCTATGCGTGGTATAAATGTAAGATAAAACTATCAAGTCAGCAATTTTCTTATCTTAATCTATAGCAATGTCCCATCGATACAACAATAAAATCGAATAGGTCTGCAAACATTTCTCCCGAGCATGTGTGTTCAGTAAATCAAATTTTTAATCATTCAAAATAACTGGCTCGACCAGATGTATGGATTACGAGAAATTTTTGTCTTCACTTCGAACTTCTTATTTTAGTGACAATGAGTACCTGATATCATATCACTAAATATAAATTGCTTTAATCTCCCTTATGCCACAATTAAAATTTAAACATACAAATAGTATTTAACGGTATATATTATTACTTTTTAGAGAGTGAAATCACATACTTTATGTGTTAACTGCTAGATAAATGTATTCATACATGAGAAACATAACATATTAGGATCTGCAGTTTTTTTCTGTTCCTTTTTATCCGTTAAAGTAACAGTGTTATTATCTTTTAAATATATGTATAACCATTTAATATAATCTGAACAGGCAAACTAATCCGCAGACTTTGTAAAAGTTAGGAAACAAAAGAAGTTATAAGAAATTTATTTCTTTTCTTGTGTACTTCATTAAATATTTTCTAGTGACGTATAATATATGGTTATTTTCCGAAATGTATAACACTGTGTTTATCTGTATTAAAAGTAAAGCTTTTACAATACTATGAAAATGAGGGACGATGAAAAATATTCACAGTATTGTTTATTGAGCTCTGCCCTAGTGTCTGTAATAAACTGACTTTGACGTAAAATATTTGAGGGTCTCTACACCATGACACCAATTTTAATCTTTTATGTTTGTTTGAAAGTTAGATTGGGACAAAAAAATAGACTTTTACATAGGCAGCAAAAACAAAGGCATTTATCATGCTGTAAACTTTGTGTATATATATATACAGGGTGTCCCAAATGTCGCTTACAAACTTAACATGCTGGTCTGTCATATCATGATGAACAAGATTTACATAGGAACTTGTGTCCGAAAATTCAAACTCCGACCGCTAGAGGGCGATAATTGCACGAAAATGGGAGAGTGGGAAAAACAATCATTTCAGGCGTGGACGTTGAAGGAGAAGGATGAATGAGTTTAGTAACGCAGAAATGGCCGACATGCATTACGTATACGGCGCGTCTGATGGGAATGGACGAGCCGCGGCACGGACGTACCTTGAACGCTTCCCAAACAGACGTCAGCCAAGTCATGTTTTGTTTGGACGATTGCACCACAGATTACGTGAATCAGGTGCTTTCGTAGTACGTAGCCACATCGGTCGAGAACGTGCTACACGCACGCCTGTCGTAGAGGAAACCGTGCTACAGGATTTTGCCATCAACCCGCAAACAAGTCTCCGAGAAGGCGAACGTGTCTTGGGTGTAGGTCGTTCCACCATAATGCGCATACTGCACGATGACATGCAACACCCTTACCACTTCCAAAAAGTACAGGCATTGTGCGCTGACGATTATCCCAAACGCATTGCATTCTCACGCTGTTATTTGCAACAGCGGGTCGCACAGCCAGATTTTCCATCGTGGATTTTGTTTTCTGATGAATCCTGCTTTACACATGGTGTCGTGAACCTGCACAACATCACGTATGGGCGCATGAAAACCCAAGATGTACACGTGCCCATGCACATCAACAACGTTTCACCGTAAACGTTTTGGCTGGTATTATCGGTGACATGTTGATTGGCCCTTACCTTCTACCTGAACGCCTCGACGGAAATACCTATCGCATTTTTTTAGAAAGAGTTTTGCCGGATCTGATGGGTGACGTTCCAGCCGCTACAAGCTGAAACATCTGGTTTCAGCATGATGGAGCGCCTGCCCACTTTAGCTACGCTCTTCGAGAATACCTCGATAGGACTTATCCTAATCGCTGGATCGGTAGAGGCGGACCAGTCCAATGGCCGCCGCGATCCCCCGACCTGACTCCCCTGGATTTCTACCTGTGGGGACACATGAAGTCCATAGTGTACAAGACACCCGTAACATCGGACATAGATCTTATCGCCAGGATCGCGGAAGCGGCAGCACGTGTCCGTGACACTCCTGGCCAATATGAACGGGTTCGTGAATCCATGCGCCGACGCTGTGAAACGTACATTGTGGCGAATGGAAGGAATTTTGAACATTTGCTGTGATGTAATGATGTTTTGTTATAAAAATCATATTAACACCGCTGTCGATATCATTTTTTTCTCCTCATCCAAACCTGCACTTATCGCCCTCCAGCGGTCTCAGTTTGAATTTTCGGACACAAGTTCCTATGTAAATCTTGTTCATCATGATATGACAGACCAGCATGTTAAGTTTGTAAACGACCTTTTGGGACACCCTGTATATATATATATATATATATATATATATATATATAAATCTTACTATTAACAGCCGAAGGTAAACAAATGTTAGTTAGTTAGTGAGCAGACACGGGGACGGGCTAATCTCGCGACCCGAGCATAGCAGGATATCGCGACTGGTACCGATATACGCAGACGGAAGAAACGTGTGCACTGATGCTATCCTCAACTTTCAAATCTTTGAACTTTTTTCATTATTAAATTAAAACAGCCGAACTCAAAAGTAGCGAATAGCAGAAACAGCTGGCAACTTTTCCGTCCACCAATCGACAATTTTTTTATTTCCGTGTGTTCTACAAATCTTCATTTTTAAGGATATACACATTTTTATAAAGTTAAAGTTCTGTTTCATTGCAAACGAAACTTTTTCCCCAAAGCAGTTTTCCGAATTTCACGAAACCGACAATTTTGATGGACAAATATTTCGGTTTTCTGCACCTATTAATGTCAATTTTACGATTTATCGGCATTTTCTAGATGTTTATCTTCCAAAATATACCAAATACATTTAATAATAAAAAAAATGTTTTCATTCCAAAAGAGCGTACTTGCGAAACTCACTTTTAACTGAATGCCGAGTTCGTAATTTTTGGACTTATTATTTTACTCACTAATAATTCCAGCAAGTTCGTGAAATTTGTTTCTAATTAATGAGCAACTGATGAGGATTCTTCCACCACTAATTTTGAATTCGTCAGAACTGTCTTTATATTTTTAATCACTTTTTTCACCAGAGATTAATATTTACATTTGGCCTTACCCCGATAGACCTCCCATCTTGCTCACCTGCTTGTGTGCTGCCATGGCGCAGTGCCATCGCGCTGTCCTGGTAAACCCTACGTTGTGGGTTCGGTCCTAGGTCGCATCTTCCAAATTTCCCTATCTTGATATTTTTTTGTTTTCTCCCGCGGAATTCTGCAATTATCTCATTACGAATTGTTTGACCCTGCACAGGGCTTTTTTTCTTTTATTATGCAAACTTTCCATCTTGTTTGCTGAGGGCCATTTTTTTCCATAAATTTATAATTAATTTCAACTTATTTTCTTTATTTTTTTTAATTTTTCATTTTAATCTTAATTTATTTAATCTTAATACATTTCTAATTTTTAAATTTATCTTACCCTCCAGGACCATAGAAAGAATTGGCTAACTGTGTTGCCTAGGCCAACGCCTTCAAACACAGATATTTCAGAAGAATGTCAGCGGAGAGCGGAAGTACCACTGAAATGAGTAATGAAAGTTCGAAGAATAGCATCATCAGTTCAGAAAAATGCAACACAAAAAGTAAAGCAAAGAGTCTTTTGGTCAGACTTGATGGGTGAAAAGAAGAGTTCTCTTTGGTTGTCTCCAGGATCCTCGAGTTGATTCGTTGATGGGGGTGGAGTCTTTTACAAATGAAAGAACTAGTTATTTTTTGCTTCTATGCTTTCCAGGATAATTTTTAATAACAATAAATTTTAAGATTACATTAAATACGATAAATTCAACGTAATCTTTTAATCTTAAGGGATTTGACTTCAACGCATTTTTCAATAATAACTTGTTATCCAAGGGGAAAATGTTGTGTATTTCTTCCGTATTTCTAGTACGGTAATTTAAAAACAGTTTGACCCCCAGGGATACTAATTTTGTTAAGATCACTTTTGCTCATAAAATTGCAGGAACTTCTATTCACAGGACTATAGATCTGTTTTCGATATATTAGTCCAGGTATGAGGAATCTCTTCCTCCAAGCCCCAAAAATTTGAAAGCAGAGGGTCCACCAGGATAAAGTGTCTTTCAGCTTCCCTTTACTTGTGATCCCTAACATTGCGCACTTTATAAAATCTTGTAACAGGCAAATTTGTTTTCAATTCATCCACCTCTGCAGGGCTAGAGTATCAGCATAACTACAAATCTTGCTCGATGACGGCATTTAAGTAACTTTATTAAGGGGACTCAGTACCCTTTGAAAGAATATTTTTTCAGAAGTATATTTACCTTTAGTATACACTTATTATTATAGGTAATACTTAAGGGACTCACTACCCTGAAATCTTTAAAACATTAGATTTTTTGAAAAAAATATGTATTAAAGCCTGAACATTTCTGAACAAAATAAGGCAAACCGCATGAAAATATTCCGCTTAGTTCTGGAGATATTGATATTCTAAATATTTAATTACTGATAAAGTTTATGTAAGAAGAATTTTAAACTCATTTTTCTCAAAATGTAATTTTTCATTATTCCGCAACTGA
Source organism: Dolomedes plantarius (assembly GCA_907164885.2). Taxonomy (NCBI): domain Eukaryota; kingdom Metazoa; phylum Arthropoda; class Arachnida; order Araneae; family Dolomedidae; genus Dolomedes; species Dolomedes plantarius. The sequence goes on from OU015501.1 coordinate 127,545,766, forward strand.
TATTTAAAAAATTATAACACATAATTCCATGAAATTTTTATCACTGCATAATCATGATATTTTATTGCATCTGAACTAGAATTTTTGCAATCATTACACATTTTGGGGATAAAAATTGACAAATATAATTTTGTATTTTTTTAAATAAAAGAATCTTTAAATTCTTTTTCTCCTTTAGTTCTCAACATTCTAACATGATTTTTTTATTAGATGTGTATTGCATTATACTTTATAATTTTATGGATCGATTTTGCAATTAATAAATTACACTGAAGTGCCACTGAATTAGGGATACCTACCTAGTAAAGAGTTGGGCCTCCTCTGGCCTTGATAACGGCTGCCACACGACGAGGCATACATTCAACAAGTTTCTGGAAACGTTCCACGGGAATGGCTTGCCAAATATTGGCTAAAGCTGTCCATAATTCAGTAAGGTTCTTTGGAGCTGTGTGATGGCCTTTCACGCCTTGTTCCAAAACATCCCAAAGATGCTCAATAGGATTTAAGTCTGGGCTTCTAGGTGGCCAATTCATGACAGAGAAGTCAGAGTAATGCTCATCCAACCAGCAAGTATCCAACCTGGACTTGTGAGAGGTACAGTTGTCTTGCTGGAAAACTCCATTACCATGCGGATAACAGAACAGCATAAACGGATGGAGGTGATCACCCAACAACTCTACGTACCGAATTGCATTGAGGGAGGTTGGTACACTCACCAAAGATCCCAAACTGTGCCACGAAAAAACACCCCAGACCATGATTGAGCCACCATGCCCTTGTACAGTTCCAGCCAGGCATGCAGTATCCATGGCTTCATGAGCCTGACGCCATATTCTCAGCCTCCCGCCGGCGTTAAGTAGTCGGAATCGAGAGTCATCACTCCATGCTACTCGTTTCCAGTCCTCTACACTCCAGTCCCTGTGCTCTCTTGCCCTGGCAAGACGTACAGCCCTATGGCGAGTAGAGAGCAATGGTACTCTCGTAGGTCGACGGCTCCCGAAACCCATACGGTGAAGCGACCGTTGCACAGTCCGTTTACTGACTGTATGACTGGCACCGTCATTAAACTGGGTGGTAATTTGAGCTAATGTTTGGCTTCGCTGGCTACGTACAATACGCCTGAGCCGTCTCTCACCACGCACTGTCAAGGTAAATTGTCCTTTGCAGTTTGCCCGATCGCTAGTTTTTTTCCACCATCCATGTATTCTTGGTATACTCTTGACACTGTCGACCTTGAATATCCTAGCTGTCTGACGATTTCGGAAATTGAATGGCCCATGCGTCGCGCACCTACTATTTGTCCGTGATCGAAGGCGTCTAAATCAGGCAGTTTACCCATACTGGCAATTCCAACAACTAATTCAGAACAACCACAGTACGCGCTATATATGCAGTTACCACAGCGCCCTCACTTGCGCATACATGATGCGCAGCGCTACACAATTTTCATAGGCTTTGCTATCCCTAATTCAGTGGCACTTCAGTGTAGTTTATGAGAAAAAAAATATAATATACAAATAAAGGCAAACTCAGCAAAAAACATGGTTTCCTCAACATTTCGGTTTTTCTTATTTTTCTTTTCATTATATTGTAAAATTCATCCATAGCTTTATTAAATATATTATATTGAACATACAAAAAATAATGGAGTCATTTGAAATATATATGTAGACGTAATCATGTCTTTTCAACACAGTAACGTGTCAAAAACAGCAAAGTGAGAAAAATCAATTTAAAGATTTAAAGCACTGAAAAAACTATAAATACCTATTCCAGTTTTTTTAATATTAATGTCATTATGTTACTACTTATATATCTTTAAAATTATGGACATTTTCTTCGAATAGGATAACATTTAGTTATAATTAGAGGATTTTATTAGAAACTTATCCAAACAGAAATGATGAGAGAACTGGTAAAAACTGTGAATAACAATTTAAATATCTTTCTTAGAGTGTTTTTAAATATTTATAAATACGTATTACAGGACATCTATAATAAAGATTTACAGCTTTAATTAACAATTTCATTCAGAATTCGAAAATTTAAGTTGTACTGTTTTACCATCAACAGAGTACACAAACTTCACTCATAACACTTTTTAAAGCATTTTAAAAATATCCTGCTGATTACGTAACACCTTCTTTCTCTCTGGATATCTGTTCTCTTTTACGAGTATCTTTTTTTATAATTTACGGGAAAGTTGGTATTTTGCATTATTATGCCTTTTCCGTAACAAAAATTTTCGTGAATCCAACACAACACACAGCTTTTTCTTGGAATGACGTGTATTCATTTCTAGTGCCTTTTGTACTTCTCTTATTGTATGTCTTTTACCCGTATTAAATTCACAAACTGCTGTTGTTACACAGAGTTTTACAAGTTGGCTATTAACAAATATTTCTTTAGGGCACTTTACCCAAATCACACTGTGCAAACTCTCATTAGTATTTTGAGTTCCACAACGCACACATCTTTCCAGAAGTTCACTAGATGCAAGCCCTTGATATACTGGTAGAATTTTTGGAAGAAATTGGGGTCCCTACCCTTAATTTGGAACTACATAGGTTATCACCTGGGTTATTTGTAATTCAGGGAGGAAATTTCAGAATAAAAGGAATGTAAACAGTGAAGTGGGCGTGGCATTTAAAGGGTTGTCGAGATAATGAAATTAATTTTTGATACACTTACAATCGTCAGATCATCTCAAAAATTTGTACCAATATACTAGAGGTGTCATAGTATATTTTTTACCCATGAATGCCTAGCGTCCCTTTTTAGGGACGCTTCTAAAAATGTATGAAAATCTCACAGGAATTATTCTTTCACCGTAATTTTTTCATAAAAGTATGCTTAAGTATTAGTATTTTTTATATTCAATAGATGGCAGCAGATATTTAGCATTTGAGTGATAATATAGCCTTTTGAATTTCAAGTCAGACATGAAAGTAGTTTTTTGCAATGTTAAGACAAAAAAGATAAGTCTGCTCCGTTATTTAACCATAATATATCTTACATTTAACAAATATAACAGTAAATACAATTGTTAGAATACGTTTTTTTGGAATTGCACATAGTTTTAAATTTTGGTCTTTGTTTTGCATTTTGAATTACGTCCCTAAAAAGAGACGCCAGGTTTACGCACGTTCATTTTTTATTTGGAACGGATTAATGTTACGTTTGTTTTCCATTGGGATTTCACACAAACATTTAAATGTTTGATTATAGTCAATAAATAATAATAATATATTATTATTAGTATTTATAGAAATTTAATTAATTAATCAAATTAATTCAGTGCTACTTATCCTTATTAATAAATAAATAATCCAACCAACTTTATTACTAAATTCAACTAAATGCTTGTGGTTGTGTTAAGATAATAAACATTTTGGGCAGATTGTATAGACATAGATTTTCATGAAATTAATATTGCAATAATAATCATATTATATAAATACATAGTTTGAACTAAATATATAGATTATTAAAGTCTCTTTTTTTTAAAGTTTGACAGTGGAAGAATCTGTGGCATTATTACAGCAACTATCAGATGATGAGGAATTCAAGAAGACTGATGTTTGTATTTGTCAACCTTCCCAGGAGAATGATATTACCGATGAAGACAGTGGACCTAAGGATACAGTAGACATTGACAGATTACCAAATCAACAGTTAAGAGCTCCAGCTACAATAACAATTAAAAGTTAAATAGGGGTAAAGAGTATGTTGGAGACTTTTACACATCAAGCGATGATGAACAATCAGATGATACTCCTCCATGCAAGCGTAAGAAAATTCAACCTAAGAAAAAGCCTGTGCAAAGAACATGGACTGATAAGGATATCCCCAGTCAAAAAAATGACAATATGAAATGGAGTGTACCAAAGTCAGACTTTTTAAACGTTCACTGGTGTTCTGCTTCCATATTTGAAATATTCATGTCAGAGGAATTATTAGATCTATTTTTTGACCAGAGCATTTTGTATGCTAAACAAAGGGCAACACATTATTTTCCATAACGAAAAATGAAATGCGCCTACTTTTTGCCATTCTCATATCGAGTGGCTATTCTGTTTTGCCACAGAGGCGTCTTTATTGGTCTCACGATATTTACGTGAATAACACAGCAATAAGTTCTGCTATGTGCAGGAATCGGTTTGAACAGATTTTGCAGTATTTTCATATGGTGTACAATACTACACTTAACAAGCAGGATAAATTTGAAAAAATTTGACCATTTTTTTGCAGTTTAAATAAGAAATTCCTATCATACCAACCTCAAGAGCAACAATTTTCGATAGATGAAAGCATGGTGCCATATTACGGACGCCACAGTTGCAAACAATTCATACGTGGCAAACCAATCCGTTTCGTGTAAAATATTTGGTGCCTTAACACTACACTCGGCTATTTGGTACAATTTGAGCCTTATAAAGGGGCAGGATATTATTGAAGGCTTAGGTATGGCAGGTTCAGTTGTTGTAGATCTCATTTCGGAACTTCCTGAACATTCTAATATTGAAATATATTGCGATAATTTTTTCATGTCTCCCACACTAATAGACTATTTGTCAAGTAAAGTATTTAATGTCACAGTAACAGTTCGTTCTAATCGTACTGATGACTGTCCATTAACAGATATTGCATCATTCTGGGCACGCAAAAGAGGCACTTTTGAATATAAATATGATGAGAGGCAAAAAATGTAATTTTAGTTAGATTGAAAGACAAGAATGTTGTGACAATAGCCTCTTATGCACATTGTGCTTTCCCTTTGGTAAAAGCAAAACGATGGCCAAGCAGTGATAGAAAAACAATTGAAATTGATCAACCCAAACTAATTCAAAGATATAATCCGTGCATGGGAGGTACTGATAGTATGGATCAAAATATTGCAACTTATTTTTGTTCAATCCGCAGCAAAGAGTGGTGGTAGCCTCTTTTTTCTTTTGGTTCGGAGACTGCTGTTCAAAATGCATGGCTGTTATATCGTCTTTGTCCATTATCAAACATAAACCCCTTGACTCTTCTTCAATTCCGCAAATAGATAACTTTGACATACTTTCAGAAATATTCTGAGGATAAAAAACTGCAGCCAGGGACATCTTTAGGAAGACATTAAAATCAAGATTTCCTGTTATTATCAGGTATGATGGGGAGAAACACTATGTTATTACTAATGAAACTCAGGTGCGATGTGCCCAATGTGGCAAAAAAGTGTATCGAAAATGCATCAATATATGGTTGGTCTCCATGAAAAATGTTTTATAGCATTCCATACTCCAAAAATATAAGCACTACTTTTATCTGGTGTAACTTTCTTTAGCTATTTACTCTGTTTCAAAAAAATGTTTGTTTGTACTTGTTTTTATACTATTCTATGTTAACTATTTACTATATTTCAATTAAAAATGTATTTCTTTTACAAAATATAGTCGTATGATCAAAGTCATGTTGCATGGGAAACACTGTAACCTCTGGTGCCAATGTCACCTTTTTAGGGATGTTTAAAAATTTTCAAAGAAAACACAAAATTTTCAGGCAGGAATTATTTTAGTAATTTTCCTTTTGATTTCATGACATGTAATATCAATACACAAAATATTATTGAAAACCTGTAATTTGGGCATTAATGGGTTAACAAAAAAATTGAAAAATTTATATTTTTATCAATATAAGGGTACCAAGTCCTCTTAAAAGCTATTTGAAATGAACCGAATGACTTAGACGCTCTCACAAAATATGACTATGCCAGGACATTTAATTTACCAGTTTGAAGAATTGTAACGAGGCAAAAATTTCTACCTCACGCGTTGCTACTTTTGCATCTTCATTCTTTGTTAGCACTCTGTGCATTTTGGAGATATAAAGTCATAGATTTAAATATATAAAGGCATTTTCCTTCAAAATATGTCTTTAACAAACTTTTGCTCTTAACATTGAAGAAGATATTACAATGATATCTGAGTTTATGTTTAAGACGGAATAGACTTCGTCTATCTCTAAAGTAATACTTCTTTTCCTCATTATATATTTTAGAAAATCCGGATGTAAACTATTTATGTTGTAGCGAGTTTAACTTAAAGAACATAAAAATAAAATTGTACTAAAAAATTCAATTATAACTAAATACGGACTAAGTCAAGTTTTTGGAATTTCATCAACTTTAATATTATGCTGCAACTAATGAAATAAAGTCCCAATTCTCTTGCTTTGAATAACAATAAAAATATATAAAAAAAGCAGCTGGAAGTCTGAACGTATTTAAGCTAGATGAACCAGAACAGCATCATGAAATCCAATTTAGGCAATGACATAAAACTAATTGAATATCATAGAAAGATTTTAAAAGGTAAATGGCAATTTCTCTGAACGTTAGGCTTGAATCAAACTACTTAGAATATTTGTAAATATTTCGAAAAATAGAAACTTATTCATCTGTGTTATTGGATTATTTGAGACGTATACTGCTAATGCTTAAAGATTTGTTAGAGAAATATTTCCTCTCATCTGCAAATCCCTTAATATGCATTGTATTTACGAGAAAGTTAACTTATGGAGTAAATTGATTTTTTTGTTTAAAGTATGAGTTAAAATATATATCTTACGCGAACATATTAGATAACCTTTATTACAAAAAGGCATATTTCATAATTTTATTTGATAGGCAAGAAAATAATCTTAAATATGAACCACTCTTTTTCTTTGAAATAATAATACAGTAAGTAGTAACGATCTAGATATTCTTATAAAATTTACCTCTGAAGTTGCGGGGTCAAGTGTTCCGGTCTCGTCACTTGACTCGGTTCTAAATTAAGGGACCGGCTTGTAGGGGGTAATGCTGGCCACCCATACCGTGTCCCCTTAAATTAATGGCCAGCGGTCTCGGCAGTGTATAAATTGTACGGATTAAGTTCCAAAAAACAATTGCCATATGTAATAACGACAACAACAACAGATATTCTTATAGTCTTTTAGCCACTTAGAAAATGTTTCCTTTTTAAGTTTATAGTAAGATCTGGCAAATTTTCACCTTGATTATTTTCGCCAAATTTAACTTTTTCTGAATAAAATTCTTTAATGTCAATTTACTTTAACATATGTTTAATAAGTCTGCATTTTATTTCTTGAATGAGATTTAAGAAATTATTTGAGATTACAAAATATCTACACTGGTATCGGATGCAAAGATATGTGAGTAAATATTTAACATGCACATTTACATTAGTCAGTTTATTCGTAACATTTAAATTTTAGTTTCATCGGTGATATATAAATTGGGATAGTTACTAACACTTATCACCTTCAAATAATATCATAATCTAATCTAAGGCTTATTATACCCCCTCGATTCTCAGAAGCTTTTCTCGAAATGAAGACAGTTTCTTCCAAAGCAACAAAAGGATTATGTCATCAGTCGCTTGTTTGACAGAAATGGCTTTAAGAACAAAGTTCTAACTTAAATCAAATGGATTGGTGTCATAATTTCTGTGGTCTATGACTCACAGAGTTCTTGACTGATTTATTTTGGAAAGACAGAGTTATTTAGACATAGATCTTCTTCATAACTGTATGGACTGAGCACTACCCTCAGAAACGCTGCTATTTTCATGCCAAAAATAGACACTTCGTTCAATTCATACCACGTAGTACAGATACTGTCCTTCGGGAAAAAGAAAGACCTAAGTATTTTGCTCACAATTCATTGTTCATTTAGTGTGTTTGTATTTGTTTCTATTTATGTATCTTTTTTATATTTATATACGTTTGTGTGTGTGTGTTTGTTTGTGCTGGCTGTAAAATATACGCTCTGAAAAAATTGTTTATAGTATTCTGACCTAGAATCGCTGGTGAAAATAATCATATGAAGAAATTAGCTGATGATAATATTGTTTACTACATACATGTTAAGTACATACTGTACTTACTTCGTGTTTGCCTAATTTTTAAAAATAAATTGTGTATGGGAGTCTTTTTTTTTAAATGTACAAACACTTCATGAAGTTTTTGTAAATAAAAAAAACCTCTTGCAGGAATTATATATTCTGCATATGTATTTATTTATTTTCAACAGGGAACACATACTAGAATTTTGAATGTTTTTTTTTTAATCGTCGAAAAATCAAAAGTTTCTCAAATATGAATCCTAGAAGATTTTTACGAAACTGTATACTTTCAATTTCTGTGATTTACATGCCAAGTTAAAATATTGCAGTCTGTATATTTTACAACGGGAAATCTATACTCTGAAAATCGTATTTAATGATGAATCTACTGAAACAAATGCGTCTAAATGTAAGTTCTCTATGAAATTACTAGTAATATATCATGTAATTGTGAATCACGGAACATAAGCATTTTCTTTGACAACATGCATTCTGATTCTGAAACAGTTAGTAGTTCACTAACTCAGAAACCTAAACTTTCTAGTTTTTTATCTAGATGTGCTTAATCATGAACAAAAAGTTCTGAAGACGAAAAGTAGAGAGAAATTTTGTAAGGATTACATCTGGTGAGGGTGAAAAGCTACGAAAATAAAGAGATTAAAATCATTTTTTAAGAAACTATAAGAAACAAAATTCGAGGGTTTTTATTAACCCTTTCAGGGACAAAAACCTCCACAGTTTGCACGGTGCAGAATATTTTCCCGATTTTTTGAACCTAAAGAATCTTAAAAAAATTTCCAGTTAAAGCTTGAAAAATGTTTTTACTTCTATAAACTGATAAGAGATAGCAGTACTAACCATTTTTATGTTCATTTAACTGTAATACATTGAATGCAAGTGAAAAAATAATAACTTTTGGCGTTTGCAGTGGGCAAACGGCGCCCCTCAAAGGGTTTTAAATGACGTAAATCCAGAGGCATCTGTGATCCCTTGTCAAAGTCATTGTTCTCAATGTCCAATTTCTATTACCGATAAAAACGACTCTTGCAAGAAGAGAAAGCATAGTACATTGCAGTAAACAGTTGTACCCAGAATTTAAAATATTATAATTTGTCACTGGTAAGATTTATGATTTTATAATGAGATATTTTTTCAGTGTAAATGTTTTTAATAAACATATCTTGTCATTTTGCATGACAGGTTGTTTGTTACACTGTGCTTTGGAGTTATCGCCTCCAATAAAGAAAAACTAACATTGGTGATAATATAATTATTTTTCAAGAATAAAACTAAAATAATAGGTTTTATTGATTTAATCTCGTGATAGGTCTGTGATTTTCATTATTATTTACATTATAGTGTGTACCTTGCGAGGAAAAAGGATATTTCTTTACTGGGATTAAACCTTTGCAGAATACCATGTCCGCTACCTCTATTATAAAAATACTTTCTTTCGAAGCATTTAATTACATAAGTAGTACATAATTGAAAGATTAACGTGAGATATTAAACTTTGAAAAGTAAAGAAAAATATTTGCGCTGTAACTACGTAATAAAAGCTCTACTCGAGTTCCAAGACGATAAAAATAATCCTTCTGAACTAGCAGCGAAAGATAATGATGTCCTGATTTAAGAGCAACCACATGTTGAGCGAGAGTAAGGTATTAAACTAAAACAATGGAAAAACTGTGAGTCGAAAATATTGCCTAAGGAAAGAAATGATAGAATATAGGTTAAGAATAACAACAGTTATGAAAAAGAGGTATAAATATATCGCAGATAAATCGAAAAGTTAAAAGGTGAACACAAAAAAAACACGTAAGGAAAATTCTGTACTGATATTCATGAAATGCAATAAAAACATCTTATAAATAGCCTCGTCAATATCGAGAGGGATATAGATAGGTCCAAGTGGATTTATAGACATCTGCTTGAAAGGGAATTCAGAAAGATTTGCTCTTGTGACAGAATAAAATAATTTGGCCAGGAAGGAAAGAGTATTGAAGTTCCTCCTCTCAATATACGTTTCGGAGTGACATTATAGATTGTAAGTGGTGTAGGGAATAAAATTCCCAAAAATTTATAAAACAACAATGCAGATTGATTCCGCAAAATACTACATTAAAGGGATGAGAAGAAAGGGTGAAGCGCATATTAAATATTTGCAGAGATTAACAACATGTACGAGTGGTAAAAAGTTCTTGTCAGAGTTACAGTTCCGACTACCTCTAATGATTTAAGAAGGATAATTTTTGCTTTCTCTAAATAAAGGCTTGTGAACTCAGTGGCATCAATGAAAGATTTATCGAAACGATACACGTATTTAACTACCTTCGATGTACAGAGTTGAGTCTATGTCCTCGACTTTTCTGAGACATGCGCTAACAGATGATGAATATTTTTATCACTAGACATACATGATAGTAAAAGCTCTTATAAGAAGAGTAATCTCGTGTTTCAGAGCAGTCTCTTGTTTATCACTTCCACCACGAAAAACACACAGAGAGACAAAAACTTGAGGGATAAAAGAAGGAAAAGTAATCTTTTAATTCAGTCGACAAGCATTATGCTGTAGTTGCAACAAGAGACATGTTTGCTAATATACCACAAGATACCTCTAACTAACGGATATTTGTATATATTTGACCTTAAATGAAATTAGTTTCACTTGATAATTATAATATTAATGATACAATGTTGTATGAGACTTTTACTTCAGCATGAAATAAATTATAGTTTTTATTGTATCAACAATGTTCTGAAAACTAACATTCTTGTAAAACCGTTTTTTTTTCCAAACCAAACTTCCCCTTCAGTTGCTTGCTTTTTTTACTTCAGTAATGTAGTATCAAATCTTTTTGAATTAATTCTGAATAACACCAAATTTTATGTTTAGAGAAAGTTCATGAAACATTTTCTTGAATCCTGAAAAAAGTTTTCTAAGAGTTAAAATTGAACTTAAAAATCTAGTCATTTCGTTAAATAAGTAACTTAACATTTAATTAACTCTACATTAAAGTTTTATTAATACGGTCTCAGCCATTGTTGGCTCGAGTAAGCGTTTTTTAACATAAAGAAACAATGAATACTTATCTCGACCTTTCTGTGGTATATGTATATCTATTGAATATTTACAACATTTAGCAAGTTTCGGGAGAAGGAGTTCCGTTTAAACAACTTTAACATATTTTTCTTAGCATAAATTTTCATTTGGAGAAAAGGGCCTAATGAATGAGTTTTCTGACTGTATTTTTTCCTTTTGGAATTATCATGGTATCAATGTTTTGCACCTCCAGCATTTGTAACATAAATTTTATGATGAGAAAGGCTTTTCTTTAAAAGGATATGTTAGGTAAGATAAAAGCTATATCGTAATTTTCCTTTTCAATTGAATTGAATGACTACATTTTAATCTATTTTCATTATGAAAGCATTTGAAATGATAAAAAACATTTGTTTCGCGAAGAAATATTAAAAAAAATTATCAGGCTTCAGTCGAAGAGCAAAAATGTAACTTCTTAAATTATTTCTCCTTTGGGAACTTGAGAAATCTTTAATTAAAAGAAAAATTATTTATTCCTCTCAACATTTCAAAAGAATAGACCAAACTTCAAACTTGAAAACTTTTTCCAAGAATAGATTTTTTAATATCTATTGGAGATAGTTAAAACTTAGAAAATGTATTGAATATATGAAACTTTTCTATATTTTCTAATTTCAACAAAATACAGTAATATTTTATCTTCTTTTACAGTATAATTTCGGTATGTATTTTCGCATTTTAGAGAGAAATACGTGCTTAAACTCATAATTAAAAATTCTAGTTTCTAAACATAATCGGTGAATACATCAAAAGGCAATTTATTACACAAATAGCCTTTTTATCTGTGTAAAGACTGGTTAAGCGAGTGTACTAAGTGTTGATCTAAACAACACAGTTAACATTGGTACTAAGTTTTATACAGTGGTCAAATTAAAGGAAATCTATACGCGTACTGCCAATAATTACAAATGCGTTTAAACCAATACATCTTAAAATATTTGCTAGCTAGGTATCGATTAGATTTTGTATATAATTTCATAATTTTTAGCTGTTACGTTATTGCACTCCGTAGATATTATTTCATTAAGACAATTAAAATAAAAGTTCATAATTCTCCGTTGTCTGGCATGAAAGCCTCCTGAGGTTCCAAGCTGACACTGAATGAAATATAGACAGTTTTGTGAAGTAGATAATACCATAATACCACACCATTTTAATTCTATCCTTGTAGAGTGGTGGCGAAAACTAGTTCATGTTTTATATTCAGCTCTTTGTTAATGAGTTGGTTTTCGTTAACGGATCTTCTATGAAGCATTAAATATAACATTATTTATTCGTCTGGCAGTAAAGGAATTCATTCTCTTTAAAACTCTACATGGGATCAAAATATCGACATTTCTCGTCTGAAATAGCCCTAATTCTCTGCATGTTAAGTAATGTTCATTTTTATTCCTTTCGTACTATATAAACAAACTAAAGACACTTTAATTGAAATTCTCGGTGATTAAAGAATTAATATTTAAATTTATTTTACAATTTTTCTTGAGATAAATTTCTTCTTCGCATTTCTCTGTGCATTAAACAGAAAGAATTAAAAATTACTAGATATGTTTAAAAATTACTGTATATCTCTTAACTGTTAGTAGAAGGGAAAGTCTATGCAAGTGAGTAAAATTTAGCCTATTTTTGAATTTACATCTATCTGAATTAAAATCGAATGTTAATGTTGGGAGATATTTCTGTACGAACGAATCTTAACTGCTTCAATTTCATCAATGGCAGAGACTATTATCGGGTTCAAGGTATTAAGGATACAATTTCAGAAATATACATTTGTTGTGTGCTAGTGCAAATGTATATATTTGTAGTTTCAATTAACTTAAATTCACTTGTAAAAGAACCTTTAGAAATGTCCGTAATGATAATTTTAATGCAATATAAATTATATTAACATGGTTGTGATAAATTTGTTTTCCTACAAATGATATCACAGTAGAGCGATATGCTGTAAAAAAAATAATTCCAAACAGACATTTGAATAAAATATTTTCATAGTGATTTATACTTTATCATAATGCTATTTTCGATATGATGTTTTAATCCTAATTTCTGAAATTAAAAACTAATTGCTTGCAGATTCTTAAAACGAAATAATTGCATAACTTTAAGTAGCTTTGCTATTAAGTATTATGGCAGTTCCGAATAGATTCAGTTGTTAACTTTACAAATGTCCTCATCTAAATAACGGAAGCAACATTATTTAGATATATTTTAGTTATTTCCTTTTCTTGAACGTGCAAAAGTTTAGATGGAATGACTTCAATTATTCGCATTATTAATTATGTGCTATAACAGGCTTTAAAAAAAGTACTTGCCCACTGAAGAAATATTAAAGTATTAATTCCTCATCACATTATAATGATACTGTTACAATGTCATTTAAAATTCTTTTATAAATGTCATATGCAATTAAGTATATTTGTATATTTCTCTTGCCCCTAATAATATTCATTTTAGCACAATAATCAATCCTTTAGAGGAATTTTCAAGACCTTATAAACAATATTCTCGGAAAAATATTTTCAATTAAACTATAAGGTTGTATTTATATGACACAGAATACAAAATTTGAGAGTTTTACCTACCACATGGAATTAAAGAATATATTCTAGAATGTACTTGCATTATTTCTACTCGAATTTTATAATGGTAAATATAATAATCATTTTATTATTTAAAATTCACAAAATTATAGATTTATGAAAAGACGTGCTAGTTCAGTCTGCACATTACTAATTGTCCAGACTGAACTAATACGCCTTATATTGATTTTTGCATTACATTTCCATTAGTTCTTCCGAAATAAAAGTTAGATATTTCACATCACAGGCTGCAGAGACTGTATATTTTATAATCTGCATTATCAGGAAAAATTGACAATAAATCAATCCTACTATTTTAAATGAAGAAAAAATAGTGAACATTAATGTTTATAAGCACCAGTAGTAGAGATAAATAATACGTTTATATATATATATATATATATATATATATATATACATATATATATACACGAAGTAGTATCGATAAGTTCGCGAAATAGTTCTCTGGCGCACTAACACATTACAGCAGATGGTTGCTCGCGCATCTATACTGACTTATGAACTTCGTAAAAGCGGTATGCGAAGTGACGTAGCTGTGTTTACATCGCGAGCTGTCAAATTGGTGTTTTGGTGATAAGATGTATGTCCTACTCTGCGATTTCGTAATGAATCGAAAGGTGAAGCAAACATGCAACGTGAAATTTTTAAGTTAAGGCAGGGAAATCGACAACAGAGAATTACTATCTGCTTCAGCAAGCCTACGGCGATGAAGTAATGAACCGTGCGCAATGTTTTGAATGGCATGGGCGCTTCAAAAGTAGAAAAACTTCCATGGAAGACGACGAGCGATCTTTAACGCTCCGTCGGGCGCGCCTCGAAACTTACGTCATCAGGCGCGGTGTATCTGTCAGATACATCTCTGTTTTAAGTGTTTTCTGTTAATTTGTATTACTTTAAATCTTCTATTTTTATTCTTTTTAGGTCCAGGCTTTTACAGCCGGACCTTTTTTTAGTTTTTAAAAATTTTTAAAAATTTTTATTTTTCACAAAACATCAGCTAATAGAAGTAAACCGATAAAGGCTTTTATTTTGATATTATCTATTAGTCTTGCATCTCTTTCTCTACTCCATAGATTAGAAAGTGCAGAAATGTATTCTTTAGTGCATTTCACATTTATTTCCAATATTTCGTCAGAAAAAACAGTTCCAAGAGCCGTGTATAGATTTTATACCTTTCGCACTTCTGATTACTCCAGGAAATTTTGTGATAATATTCTGCGATCTACCTTTGACATTTTTTCTTCCGATCCATTTTGCCCATTTAGTACTATTGTCATTTCCTAGATAAAAATCATCATTATTAACATCATCATCAAATTCTGAGTCATTATAATCACTTTCACTGCTATCCGAAGGAATTTCACATGGTTTCTAAAATATCTTCTTCGTCATCATCACTTTAATCAACTTCTTCAGCATTTGATTCCTAATTTCCATCACTAAATATAATACTATGAACTTGCTCAAGGTCTTTTTGATTATTCAAATCTAAAAAGCGTTTAGCACTCATCATTGGAAAAGATAAATCCAAAACGTACAGGGAATCTTGATTCTTCCGTAAAGCTTCAAGAGACAAACGTTATCGGGCGCGTGTATCTTACAGATACAAAACTTCAAACAATCTTCAAAACGGAAAATACTCCTACACAGAACTGGTCGTTACTGCATTTCAAAGGAGCAGGTGGTCAGATGGACAGATACTTATAAGGTCAAGGTCGTAAGAACAAGTTTTAGGGGGCAAAAGCATCGATATTGACACGCGTGTATCTGTCAGATCAACGCGCCCGATGGAGTGTTAAGACCTTCCACAAGCATCATACCCGAAATTGTGGGGCGAATTCGGGACTTGTGCATGAAGACCGTCGGATAACGATCAACGACATTGCTTACATTGTTCATTTCTCGTACGGGTCAGTGCAGGCAACCCTAACCTCTGAATTGAACATGTGGCACGTCACTGTCAATTTTGTCCCCCGTCTGCTGACTCCCAGAGCAGAAGGAGCATGTCGGTGATGTCTGCCAAGAGCTTCGCCAGCGGGCTTCAGATGAACCGTCATTTCTATCCAAGATCATGACAGGGGACGAAACAACCCAGATTTGGCCCCTGCCGTCTTTGATTTGTTCCCCAGGATGAAGATTCAGCTCAAAATTCGCCGGTTCCATACCGTTGATGAGATCCAGTGTGAATTGCAGAAAGTCCTTGACCCGCTTACCGAAAGTGACTTCGAGGCTTCATTTCAGAAGTCGCAGGAGCGATCGGATAAATGTATTACTGTGCAAGGGAACTATCTTGAGGAAAATAATGTTCATTTTTCGATAAATAAACTAATTGATACCACCTCGTGTACTCTCTCTCTCTCTGTGTATGTATATATATATATATATATATATATATATATATATATATATATATATATATATATATGTGTGTGTGTGTGTGTGGGTTCTGTAGATTATGATTAATGAAAAATACCTTCTTCAAACAAGGACACACATTTATTGACTGCATAAACGAAAAACATGTAGAGATCAATGCGTCGAAAGTAAAAGAACAACCGTCGAGAGCGTCTTCGAGTCAAAACCTCTTCATGGTACACACCCACCGTTCCTCTCCTCGTACAATGTCGTTCTACTTATACTGTTGTTCTACTCGTTGCCACTCTGCGTCTCAAAACTTCTTACGCTCCGGAGTAACTTCTCTGAGTTCTTCGGGAACACTTGCAGATGTGCGGGGCCAAGAGCGATAACAAAATCCTACAATTTCGGTCAACCTGGCAGCGGCTTGACCACAAGCCGGCCAGAAGTAGATGCAATAACAGTCACAGGGAAATGGACGAAGACATCACATGCAAAGAAACAAAAAAATAAGAGTTAGTGCACATAAACCAAATTAAGTTGGTTAGGTAGGGAATGTCCATGGTTTTGAAACTTAAGCTCATGAGATAGTCGTTACGCGACCTTCATGTTGTCCAACACGATGCACATCGTAGGTGTCATTGGGCTTCACTTTGGTCACTTTATAGGGACCTAAAATTTGACCTCTTAATTTCCGACCAGGATAGGCTTGAGTTCTTTTAATGGTAACGTAATCAACCAGTTTATACTGAGAAGGGTTACGTTGGCGCTTGTTATAGGACTTTTTGCTTTCGTCCTGAACCCTCAAAATTTGCTGTTTCGCAGATTCTCTTAAGTCATTTCGATTTTCTTGAAATTGAGCTAAAAATTCTTCATCAAGTAGCTGTCTTAACCCATTTAGGACCGCTCCATATTTCCTTTATTGGAAATGCACCAAACAGTTTTTTAACACTTTTTAGAACATTAAATACACAAATAAGTTGTTTCCATAAAATTAAATTTATTTTTACGAGTGTTACAAAATGTTGCGTTTTCGCAACATCAGTCCAAAGCGGTATAAAAATTTTAAAAATATAAAAAATTAAAATAAGTTTTTTTTTAAATTTAATCTTTGAAACATTTCGTATGAAGAGGTTCATTACATTTATTACATACAATAATTGTTTGACTTTTGCAGTGTTTACATTTTTTTTTGTTTATTTTCACTATTTTTAGTAATAATATGGCCCATACGGTCTTTCCGAGTTTCGTTGATAATTAGATTTTGAATTGAAGATGGTCTTCCAATATGTGAAGTTTCAGGTAAAACAGAATTCATCTGTATTTCTTCAAGCCTTTCTATCAAACATATGGCTCTGTGTGAAATGAAAAACATTCCTTATCGCTCTTTAATTAGTTCACTGATGTATCTTTCTGTGGCAACACAACCTGATATTACCCACGATGTTAATTTTTTGAGTGAATTTAACAATAACCCTGGCAAAGCTCATTGGAAAGCTACAAAAAGGATACTGAGGTATCTGAAAGAAACTGAACACCATGGTCCCCTGTTCCAGTCCACTGGAAAAGCTCCTACCGTTTTCGTCGATGCTGATTGAGATTCAGATGTTAACGACAGAAAATTCTTTACTCGACTGTTTTTCATTTTTTGAGGAGCTGCTGTGTCGTGGGAATCAAACAAACAAAAATCGGTACCATTATCTTCTACAGAAGCTAAATACATGGCTTTGGCCAATGCTGCGAAGGAAGCTGTTCACATCAGACGTTTCCTGAATGAACTCTCAACAAAACTTGTTGATGAACCAACCATTATATTTTGTGACAACCAATCTGATCAATTCTGATCAATTTTGAACAAAATCTGACCAAAATCTGTCAAATAAAAAATTTTGACCAAAATCTGACCAATTTTGTGACAACCAATCTGATCACTTGTGAGGAATCCTGTTGTTCATGCTAAAACAAAGCATATTGACATTAGATATCATTTTGTGCGTGAAATTTTTGAAAAAGGCGAAATAGATATTTGTTATTTACGTTCTGATAGCATACCTGCAGATATGCTCACGAAAGGTTTGACTTCTATTAAGCATAAAAATTATTGTAACTTGATAGGGTTAACTATTGTTTAGTGTAATATATTTATCTTAAGCTTTTTAATGTTAAGCTGTGTTATTGGATTTTTTTTTTAAATTTTCAAATGTTACTCATCTGGACTTGTATTTTGATGTTCTATAATTCTATAATTTAGTGTGAACATGTAATGATCTACGAAAGGGGGCATTGTTGGAATACTCAATGTTCATTCCCCGTTTGTCGCCAAAGGATGCGATAGAGCTCAGCCGTCGCCATGTTGGGGCATTTATGTCTGCACTTCGCCTGTTGTCTCTCTGGCGTGCAGATGTGTTTACATGAGGGGTCAGTAATTAGGAGCTCCTCGTTTAAAACCCTTTACTAAATGTTTATAGTTTCTGCTGTAATTAAATCTTGTTGTTACAACTCTGCTAGTCATTTTTCCTAATGACCTAACAGTATAGTTATACGTATGCAAATGCAAAATAATTATAGTTAGCGTACATAATGATAATATAAATAAACAATTTAGAATGTAGAATGCACACAACGATAAGGTAAAATATATGAAAATGTAAATAAGTAATCTAGAATATATGATGTATATAACGATAATGGGAAAAATATATAATGGAACTTTACAGGGATAAGGTATATGCTGTGGTTGTGTTGAGAGAGGAATAAAATTGATGAAAGGCCACACCAACCGGCAAAAATACTTCAACACACCGTATTTTCCTCGATGACTTTCTACATTAACATATACAGCATCACAGGGATATTGTCAGCCCAACGTTTATGTAGATGGACGAAAATGCCCAATCTCATTAGATATACCGGGTGAACGAATGAAGCTAAGGTACCGTGCCATTGGAACTGTCTTGTACACTCGTCGGATTTTAGTCCTTAATATCTGTGGAACGTGTTATGACATCATATTGATCAGTGCCAACCTCCCCTCTCCCAATAACAGGATATATGCTAAGATGTAAAATCTGCAGACTGTGGACAGCTCGTTGAACTGCGGATCGTAACTGGTCAACTGATATGCTTTACACATGCAGAGTGATACCTTTTTTCATGACTGCCAAGGTTACCAGATGTCATCTATAAACGAGATTTTTTAAGTGTCCCCTACAGCCAAAAATCACACGGATTAAGATCCGGAGAACGAGATGGCCAGGTTGTCGGAAACGCACGACTGATTAGTCTGTCATTAGAAAAATGTTGCAGAAGAAACTGCTGTAAAAAGAGTCCAATGGGTGGAGGCGCTCCATCTTGCATAAAAGTAATTGAGTCAAGACATTGCCGCCGTTGCAAATGGGGTACAACAAATGTTTAGATCATCCTTTTCTACCTGTTGGTCGTCACGGTGCATGTCATAGGGCTATAGCATGACAGCCATCACTGATAAGAATGACATTACCCAGTTGTTAACCTATTTTATCACCAGAATCTGGCTGGAAAACCATGGATTTATGCGAATTTTCGTGCTCACTGTGCGAAATTTCAGTTAAAGTGGCACTTTAAGCTTCTTTCTTTTTTTCTCTTTTTCCATAAGGGTAATAGAAATTAAAAGGAAAAATAATTAATTTCGCATATGTTTTTAAAAATTATTTTTGTCTTTTTTTCATATTTCCTGTTCTATAGAGCCACCTATCGGTGTTTCTGGTGCTAATTTTTTTTCGTGTATTCCGTTTCCCCATGTCTTCAATGGTATGTGTACAAAATTTACACTGAGTAGTTCGATATACAGGGAGGTCAGAGTGGGGGTATTTCAATTCTGGTCACCCGGTGTATATAATGAAATAGAAAGAATAAGAATCTTCTTATGTTTTACAGCAATACTTTAATTAAAATGTATTACAAAACAGCGTTTAAAATACGAGGTGCATCCAGAAAGTAAAAACCGATTGATCGTAGATCCTGTGCAGGTCACGTCCTTGTAACGACGTCACCGTCATTTGGTTCCTGAACATCTGGTGCCTCATTTGATGTAAATTATATTGTTCTATAAATTTTCTCGCTTTGCTGTGTTAGTTTAAAGGGGACAGTAAAATCGAAAATCTCGCCAACTGGGAAGTGCGGTCAGTGATAAGATTTTTGAACGCAAAATATGTTCGTGCGGTGCGGCAATAAATGGTAAGGTACGACAATATAGGCTGAATCATACTGTGAATCTCTTAAGAAGCTGCGCCGAGCAATTCAGATTCGACGGCGTGTATAACTGTCTGCTGGAGTTTGTTTCTTGTACGACAACGCGTGGTCGCACACCACGGTCTGTACACTTGCAATGCTTAAAAAGTTTGGTTAGGAAATAGATGAACAACGACCGTATAGTCCCGACCTAGACCCTGGCGTTTACCATTTGTTTCTTCACCTGAAGAAATTTTTGGCCGATCAGTGTCTACAAAGTGATAAAGAAACTAAAGACGTTGTAAAGAAGTAGCTGAATAGGTTGGCGGTGAGTTTCTTCAACGAAGGAATACAAAGCTAGTCTCACTATACGACAAACGTCTCAATAAATATGGCGACTACGTATAAAAGTAGTGCAATATGCGTTTTTATATTTAGCAACAAAAATTTTTCAGAAATATCTTCCTAAAAGTTTTTACACCCAATCGGTTCTTACTGAGTGTGTCTAGTTCGCGTAAAAGAACAAAAATATAACGTTACACGAAAATTTCTGAGTTATGTTATAATGGAATTTTAAAACACTCAACCTCTATGGGATGTTTTGTTACATGCGTTAGACTACGATTCAATTAATTATCAAATTTGAATATCAAATTTTAAAAACTCAAGAGGAAAACAATAAATTAACCCTCCAACTTCATTGACTTACAGTATAATTTTGCTATTATTATTTCAGTTATATAATATAACAATTCTATCATTTAAACACTCTCTGTTAGCTGTGCTTCACTGTCACTGTGATCTATTTAGAGGCAATTGCCATATCAACGTTTGTTACCTTATTGATGAATGATAATTCAATAACTGTCTTTATCCGTGGCATTATACTATGATGTATGACACTGTTATTATCCAATTACTGTAATGGAAACTAAAACTAATTATTTTAGTTCCCCAGAACCATTATCGAATTATTTATTTATTGAGGGTATTTATTTGATTCTGTAAATATAGACATAAATGCCCATTTCCCTGGTTAATGATCTTAAAATAATGCCTTTTAAGTAAACAAAGATAGATAAATAAATATGTACGGTTAAAATCATATACTCGTATTTTATTCAATTTCGTTTATGTTTTCTTTAAACTTTTTGAAAGGTGCATTCACCGGTTTCGATATACACTGGTACACAAAATTGAAGGGGCAAGGGACATTCAACCTCATTATTTTTAATTTTCAATTTTTAACTCTATATACCAAATAAGAACAATTAATATTCTTTTTTATTACATTGAAGACTCTCAGAATTGCTAGATAAGTATTTTGTGACCAAATAAGGTCTTTTTATAAAAGATTTTTGGCTTTATGTTAACATTTTTCAAAATGCTCCCACCGCATTCCATGTCATTTAAAAACCTCAATTTTTTTATGAATTTACCATATCTATATATATAAACATAACTGTTCATTGAAATTTATTTGTATGAATTAAAACCCATAAAAAATAATTAAATATGCCTTTTAATTTTTAAGTTTTCGCATGTTTTTACTTCATTTCATGGTCTATAAATTTAGCAAATATTTGTGGATTCAAAAAATTTTGAAACATTTGGTAACAAATACTTCAATTGACTGTCCTGAGAAATTTGAAAGAAATCAGAAAAAAATTAACACGCATGGAACATTTCGAAACAATTCATCACAAGAAAAATATAAAAGTGAGAAAAACAGTTTTTAAGTTTTAGCATAAGCAAAAACGAGAAAAAACAACTTTTTTTAAACTAAAATCCTGAATTTTTAATTATGAATTTACCATATCTATATATAAACATAACTCTGCATTGAATTTTATTTGTATGAATCAAAACCCATAAAAAATAATAATTAAATATGCCTTTTAACTTTTAAGTTTTTGCATCTTTTTACTTCATTTCATGGTCTATAAATTAAGCAAACGTTTGTCGTTTCAAAGAAATATTTAACGTTTTGTGACAAACACTTCAATTGACAGTCCTGAGAAATTTGGAAGAAATCAGAAGAAAATTAATAAACGGGGAGCAGTTTGAAACAATCAATCACAAGAAAAATATATAAGTGAGAAAACAATTTTAAGTTTCAACATAAGCAAAATCAACAAAAAACAACTTATTTTAAACCAAAATCACATGTATTCATATTTCAATATATTTACCTTATAAATTCATAATATTTTAATATAAATTTTAAAATTTGATTTTAAAGAAATTTAAATTTTACCGAGTTTTTCCACTACTAATGAAAACAAGTCTCAAATACCTTTAATTTTAACCCATTAATGCCCAACATCGAATTCTTTAATTTTCTTTACCTAATTATGTTCGTACAGGTGCAAAATGAACTGAAAAAATAATAAAAAAATTCCTGCATTAAAATTTTAATTTTTATTCAAAATAATGTTACCGTCCTATTAAAAGGACGCTAGGCACGGGAGGGTACAGGTTTTACACAAACACTTCAACCCTTAGATTTTCTAAAACTATTCCTTTTAATGTCGTTTTTAGAAAATTAAACGCATGAAACCAATAGAACTCTGCGAAAAAATGCATAATAAAATAAACACAAGGTTTTTAAATTGTATTTTAATCATTTAAAAGAAATTAAAACAATTTAAAAAGCTGAAAATGTCAAAAATAATAGCTTAAAAGGCACAAATTTAATAAATTATGTCTTATGATAAATTTTACACACTTTTATATTTAAATTTACATATAAAAGGGGCTTATTAAAATACAAAATAATGAAAAAAGCTATTCGTAATTTTTTTTTACACAATTTATATACAAGCTATTTTGTGCGAAAGATTTCAAAGCATTTATCATGCAATCCAACTAAACATTTATTGCATTTTCTTGTGGATTTTTTGCCACAGTAGGCGCATCTTATCTGTTTTGGATTCACAACGATTAAATTATATTTTCCGCCATACCGGACATCACAAGACATTCTTTTTGAAAGTATTTTTGGTTTCCCTGCAGCCAGACTGTTATTTGGTCTCTTACTGTACTTAGAAAAATATGTCTGACAGATTTCTCTTCTAAAGTAGAGGAGATCCATTCTGTTACTGTCATTAGAAGGGCATAATCTGTACAATAGCTACGCATTTTGGATTGATGCTTCTAAGCTAAACAAAAACAGTGACCACCCCCATTTTTTAGACCGTATGGAACACTGGTATTGTGCCAGATTTTGATCCATTTGATCGGTGCCTCCCATAAATTTATTATATTGAGACACAATATACGGTTGGTCAATCTCTACAAATCTTTTTTCAATATTCGACCAGCGTTTGGCCTGAGCTACAGGTTCAATACCATAATAGTTAGACGCCAAAGTAATGACACTATTGTCATTCCACCGAACCATTTTAAAATTTTTGCTGTTCTGAAAATCAAAACTTCCCCTACTCTTCTTTTTAACAGATTTAACATCTACAAGTGGACATTTTTCAGTTCTATTAACCCGTATAGTGCCAGTCATCGGTAACTTCATTAGATGGTGGGTCCAAATAAATATCCACTTCATGGAATGTATCATTATCAGATAACTCTGCCATTAAACCTAATGCCTCTACACGGTCAAACTTAAAATAAAAACAAAAATATAAATAAGAGCTTTAAAACGTATCGATTGGTAATTTCAGTATATTTAGATCAAATATAATTTGGATTAAAAGACAAAATTCTTAAAATTTATTAAATTATAGACATTTAAAATACACATATTTTTAAAAAATCCAGACAATTACTTATGTACTTCGTAATTTTTCTTTATTTTTTAAAATCACTAAATACAGAACACATCCTTTAATTAAAATTTTTATATTTAAAAGGCTAATTTGTTAATACATTCATAACATTATCAAGAGGCTAATATTTCTCTTAAATAAGAAATTTTTTTAATCATTCCTTAATCAACAGAACATTTATTTAAAAATTATTTTCATAAATAAGGAATACTCAATAATCTTTATTTATAAAAATAATTTATAACATCATTTTTATGAAAATAAATAGCATTTCCTTTTCTGTATGGTAATAAAACATCATAAATTGAGAAAAAAAGACGCATTTGTATAGCGGAACAGGTCAGAAAAACATGTACCCATCCGTGCCTAGCGTCCTATATATAGAACGCTACGCAAAAGAAAATATAACAGTGTTAAAAAATAATTTTAACAATTTTGAAAGATACATATTTAAGAAAAGAGTATTGACTGTGATAGCAGCATAAAATATTTTCGTAACATTGAAAAACAATAAAATAAACTTACTTTTTGCGTGACGCTCTTTTGAAAACCTAAAAAACGACTAACTCTGACTTTAGACCCTCAAAACAGAAATAGAACATTAATGTAGTGCTACCAACTGATGTATAATAAGAAATACAACACTTTATCATGATATTCTGCTATTTGGATCGAAAAAAATAAAAAATTCAGTGATTTAGAGCTTATTATGTAAGCGTCCTTTTAAAAGGACGCTAGGCACTAATGGGTTAAAGAATTTAATAATAAAATTTATCAAAATAATCCTGCAGCATATGATGTTCCTTCATTTTGCAGTTGCTTATTTTCTTTTTTATTCTTTAAGATTTTTTGATTTTTATAAGCATTTTTATGAGTCACATTCCTACGCACAATTTGTTTTAGCCGCCGCTCATCTTTTTTCTTGGCTATCAACAAACTTCGACTTCTTATTGTTTCGCTTTCTTTTACAGTTAAACTTGCCTCACAGCCCATATTAAACTGGCTTATTGCACTTATTGCAGCAAGTTCTAAACGCTTCCTGGAAATAAATGTTTCTTTTGGGCAGTATTTCCATATAACACTATGTACGCTTTCATTGGAATTCTGAGTTTTCCCAGCTGTACATCTGTTTAGAATTTCATCACTGGCTAGCCTCTGATACACAGGAAGAATCTTTGAGACTACATCCTCTGATAGTTTTGTCTTCATTTTATTATGGTCAGGAATTTCTGAACCCTCTGCTAAAGCTCGATTATAAAAACACCATGACTGAGAACATGAAGGGCTTTTTGGTGCTGAGATTTTTTATTCGTTGACATGCTGTGATAAAGAGATGCAAATATTGAAGCTTTCATTTTATTTACATCAGGTATGTTATCTTTAATGGCTTTCCTGTAATAATTAGTTAATTTAATTATTATTGCCTCAATCAAATTGCCTTTTTCTTTCCACCCAGGCATGCACCTCTTGTTCTCCACTCTTTCAATTTATTACGCAGTGCAGTACCCATTCTTTTAGCCACGTGATTGATACATTCTTCTTTAATAACTGCTTTGTCACCATAAATTTTTGATTTCGACAGATGTAGGAATGTTTTTGAGTCTCCATCTGACAGAAGCACTGTATATCGCATTTTACAATGTGCAATTCATCTTTTCCACAATATATCAGCTGCAAACATTTCCATAGAACCAGATGAGCCATCATAATTTTTGTCGCACATACCTGAACTTGTGTGAGCCTCATACCAAATAGAAAATTCAGCAGAGTTCTTCCCTAAGTCAGCTGCTGTTTTGACGCAGTCTTGATAATGCTTTGATATGACTTCAAAGTCCATGGCAATGCCTGTCAAAATGTCAACGACACATCAGATGCAATATAAGGAACTGTGCCCTCGTTTTTGCCACGTTCCGTCATAGGACACACCTATGTCAATGACATCTTCCTCACATGTAGGATCAACTATTTTATGGTGATCTCTCACTATTTCTCGTGCTTTTTGCAAAACAGTTTGCTTCATAGTTTTACTTTCTTCGACAAGCTGAATAACATGCTTGTCAAAAGTTTTTCTGTCCATACTATTAATGCCAAGGGTCATGGAAAAGGTTTCTAATGCAGCATATCCTTTTCCAATGTTCAAAAATGCCTCAACTATAGTTTTGTTAATTTGAAATTTTTTATTTACTGTCAGGCGAGGATATGAGAATGTGGTTCCATGGATGAAACCACAAGCAAAAAAGTTCATTTGTAATTTTGAGGAATACCCCCACTCGCCTACAGTGTTCACAGTTAGTGCTTTCTCTCCACATTGTTCACACATGGAAGATTTTTTAATAAATCCTTCCACACAAAGTCATGCACATTTGAGAATGCAGGGCTTTGTATTTCCTCAATAACTTGCCGGTTGTAAATGAACATAATTTTTCACTCGATCTACCTCTCTTGTTAACAGACATATTACATTCTTCAGTCAGTAAACTGACTTCCTGAGATGTTTCACTGCACAAAGGGATAGGTTCAGACAGTTCTTGATCTAGTTTGTTGACACTGCTCCATCGCGCTTTAGCTCTCAAACACGTAAGCTTCCGTTTCTTAGATGGCCGTCCTTTAGGTTTCCTCCATCGCGAACTTATTGTTTCCATACTTTAATTTTTAAAAGCGATAAAAAGAAATAAGCAGCAACAAATAAGCGATGACGAATTCTTATCATACAACTCGAATAAGCAATAAACTAGCAATAAAGTACAAGCATGTAAAACGTAAAAAACCGCCTAATAACTTCGCAGTTACGCGTGATAAACGATAAGGCGAAAAAATGGTTATAGTTAAGACAGCTGTTGCCATTTCAGTAAAATAAAAATAAAAATAAGTGAACAAATCCTATAAATTCAGGGACACTCGTGTGTAAACAAACATCAGCTGGCGTTAAAATGCCCTTTAAATGCCACGCCCACCTTTTTAAAAATGTAAATAAAACGCTTAAAAATAATTTGATTGAGAAAATTTCACTGTGTGATCAAAGCTTACACAAACCTCGATTTTTGGGGGACAAAAAAAAAAATTCGTGAATTCGGTCGAATTTTGCTATTTTGAAAGTCCCTTGTCCCCCTTAAACGATTTTTTAAAAAAATCAGTAAGAAATCATTCTTGAATGTTACATGATCTTAAAAGGTGGCTTATTACACTGATTACGATTTTAAAGCTGCACGAAGTATTTTATTGAAACTAATTTCAAGGCAACAGAAATGACAAATTATAGTATAACTATCATGTTTAGAAAAGTCAGTATGGTTCGTTGATTCGCCGAACTAATATGAAAGCATCGTCAAGTCAGTCTAGGAAATTAACTAAACTGTACATAAAACCTAGTAAGAAATAAGGGAACCTCATTGAGCAACATTCCCTAAGTCGATTATGTCCTTGTCATGTGAATGTTTTGTATGTTGAAATAAAATGAGTTTAAAATGTGTTTTTGCGTCTAGCCATTAACGCGAGTAATGCGGTTACATACGCAGAGTCAGACGTAGTAAGTCAGTGAGTTGGGTGCACTCCAGCATAACAAAGTAATTTGAGCGTAGCGTAGCACTGCCAATACATTTTAAATGACAGTATAAACTACTCGTAAATTACCCGACGCAATTAGCGTCTAATGTAGCGCTAGCATGAGAATTACTAACAGGTCCATCAGCAAAATATCTTAATCGCATTAAATTAAACATGTTACTTTTCTGGGTTTCCTCCCACAGAAAAAAATATTTTAATCATCTTCACAGTCCGCTTGCAACTACGGATATCGTGAGCCGATATCACTTCGTTTCTTCACATATTTTTTTCATTTCTTGCATGACGCCTCTCAAAATTAAGCATTTGAGTTGAGTCAATCCAACATTTATACCACAAAGTCGCCTTTTTGAAATTTCAAAATTGGATTTTCAGACGGAAATAAATCGACCTGGTCAGTCAGGCCAGAGAATAGTTATTTTGAAAACTATCTTCAAATAATAAATTATTAAAAATGAATGCATTTTTTTGCATCTACTGCATTAATTTATTTCCTGACACAAGCATATGTTTATCTCCGAACCAGAAAATCTCGTTGAAAGTAAAAACATGTGGTGTAGTTATATATATATATATATATATATATATATATGTCTAGTTATCAACATATGTCTAGTTGTACAGCGCCATCTATCAGTGATTTTCTGGAACTAACTTTTTTCCACAAAATTCATTTCCCCATGTCTTGAAAAGTATGTATATAAAATTTTAAGCTTTTGCACTGAGTAGTTCAATATATAGAGAAATCGGGGTACGGGTGTTTTAATGCTGGCCACCCGGTGTCTATATATGAAACAATAACGTGTCCCTTCTTTAACTTTGTCTTACCGCAACGGAGCATTATCCCTAAATGTGATTTCGATCTAGATATTCCAAAAGTAATCTATTCGATTTCCCCTTAAACAGGCCACGCGCCTACATGTTATATAAGAAGATTGTTCGAGAACCATGACGAAATCAACACCTCATGTGGCGTGATGGTTAGGTGTCACCTTTCAGCCAATTAGAAGTTTTGCTCGCCTCTACATTTCGAAATCAGAGCGTCTCTTTGCAGCTTTTATGTGTTCGTATTCAAACCCAACATGACGTGAGTTTGAGATCTCCGTCCATATCTTCGCGGCGTTGAGCTGCCGGGATTTTTCCCGAAAGAAGTGATCTGTAGAAATGTTTGATGTACAGATGTCCAGCGAGAAACTACCTTATAATATAAACCTTTAGAAGTGAAGCTGAGTACTCCGTCCTTCTGGACGTGTCCTTTTCTCTTCAGCGTGGTGCATCAATATTCCAGCCACCCGTTTCGCTGAAACAATCACGACTACTCCTCTCAGTAAATTTGAATCTCCCTACTTGACGGACCATCGCCTGCCCCGGTTCCAAGACTACGGATTAAATCGGAACTTTCCCGAGTTACCCCGGATTTATTGCAAGCAAATGAATTTAGTATGCTTTCCCAGGACCTCTGTGGAACGATTGTCACACCGCAGATTGTCACTACTGAAATCCTAGGCTAGGTTCACTGCTTCTGTGGTATAGATCCATTTTTTTCCAAAAATAATATTATAATGTTGAGTGTTATTGGTTGAATTGAAATTTTAAGACAACTTTTGAAGAAATTAGTGTTAAAAATCCATACATTTTTCCCAGTTATTTGAAATGTTTATTGCCATTTTTACCTTGCTTAAGTGTTTTGCTATGTTGAACTGTATTTTTATTTTTTACTTATTACTTTTTCATGATGCATTTTAAAAAGAGTTATTTGTCACAATGCCTTTGAAGATATTTACAAAAAAAAATTTTAACAATTGTATTTCCCATTCATCATGTAGCTTAATCCCTCTTTTGACAGACTTTTTGCTTACTCTTATTCTCCTAGTCAAACAACAGTAATTAAATGCAATTCAGACAACCTATTCTCTTAAACTTAATTAGAAACCCAAATTTTGAAGAATTATAGGAAAAATTGACAGTCCAACTGACAAATTTAAATTATATCCTGAATAACGACGAACTTCATGAAACCAGAGATCCATTTCCTTTTTAATTTTATTTTTTTGGTGCCTAAGAACCTGGACCACTTAGATGATTAAACTTTGCGTGTCGTCCAAATAAATTAAATAAATTTACAAGAAAACCCACAAAAATATATCTTGTTTAAACTTCCTCTTAGAAATCTTATGTGTAAAATTTCTGGATCTCGTGGGGGAAACCACCGAATATGACAACTCTACTTCTTTCATCTTTCATAAATTCCCTCCTTCTCGAAGACTCTGTCCTATCACCCCCTTCTATCGTCGTTTTTGGAAGTCATCCCACCTGCCTATTAACCTTAACAAACCCTCTTCACATTTCAGTCACCTAAGGTGCTGAACAAAATAAATGCTTAGATTATAATGGCAAGGATATACCATGGGGTGACCGATCCTTGCCCTCCCAGGTCTTATTAATACTTTCACATGCATGACAAACGCCCACTTTTCCTGTTTCCCCATCTTCGTCCTAAACAAGATGTTGTTTTGGCTGTCATGTCGTGCGGGAAAATAACGGTTGGTCCACGGCCATTTTTCTTCCTTCATTTTGTCAATACAGCATAGGGAAGAAAAACCCACTTTTAAGCAGACAACTAACTATACGCACCCTCACTCCCTGTAGTAAAGTTATGAAAGAATTTCAACCTAAGTCAGTTGTGGGTTACACACACACACAAACACAAACACCTTTACAGAAACAAATGTTATGATATATTGTGTTCCTTAATAAAATGTTATTTTTTTTTACATTCCATTTTAAGTATATATTAAATTTTGCGTGAATATTGAAGTGTTACCATGGCCATCCTAACATAATAACTGAAGTGTATTAATATCTTCATATCATTTTATTTTGTGAAATATTATATAGTTTTTATGTTATAATTGTGAACCTCTACTTACAAGTGTATAAAAAGGACTATGAGGAAGAGGTTAGAATATCTTATATTATATTATATGTCACATTATTAGTTAGTAATATCAACATTCAGTGTTCCTATTTTTGTGCTTCGTTGTGAATTTGAAATACTGCCATACTCACCCTAACATGTAATTTAAGTGTATTCATATTTTCTTATTTTGTTTAGTAATATTTTATGATAACTTGAATGATATTTCATGACTTGAGCGGACACACAAGGATGATAGTTAAACAAAATTTAAATTATCAACTCCTGAACCAAAACTTTTTCAAAATTATTCCTCAAAATTTTTATTCAAAAGTACTATTTTTGTCATACTCGGTTCTCGCCTGAGGGAGAGCCTTGCTGAGGAAGCCGGCCCCTCTCGCAAGTCTTTTCAGGAGGGGGGGGGATTGAAACAATAACGTTTCTCTTCATTAGCTTTGTGTTACCGCAGCAGAACATTATTCCTCCATTTGATTTTGATCTAGATGTACCAAATTAATCTATTAGATCGTCCCCGAAGTCCACGTGCGGACAGAAAGCTTATATAAGAAGATTGATCTAGAAGCCATGACATGACCTCTTCCGATGCGGCTTCAGGTGTCAAGTTTTAACCAATGAAAAGTTCAGTGCGCTGCGCCTGTACTCAAGGGCGTGAACCTAGACTTTTCGTGCCTTCTGTTTCTGATCTCCGTCTTAGCAGCATGCAGGGTTTGGGCCATTATGTGTTGCTCCAGCAGGCTCCGGACTGTTCTGAATGTTGTATCCTGTTAAAATATAACCAAATGTGATATCCTGAAATAATTGAACAGCCAGCCAAGAAAATGCTCCTGAAATAAAACCTGTGTAACTAGCTATGTGGAGGATTGCATCTCTCTCCTGGACTTCTTTTTGTTTTGACTTCTCAGTCGCCTGGCTCCGGTTCGACCACACCCATTGCCTAAACACTTTGGCGACTACATTATTCTGAGATTCTACGATTATTTCCACTCTGAAGTTCATCGACACCAAAATCATTACAACACCTACAGTCAGGTCTCGTCCTGTCATCCAATATCTCCTTTGTAAGTATTACACACATATATATATATTACACCACAGTATTTAGCTTTATATAGCATTCAGATATGAAAAATACATAATTGACTAAATTTCCAAACACGCATAGCCTTGGTTTCTAAGACATTCGAAGATTTAAAGTCTGAAAAATAAATATAATTTCACGGTCTCTCTGAACAAATGAAAGTATTTTCCATGTCAATTGTTATTTCTTAAAGGGAATTGAATAACTTATTGTACGCCTCTGTTAGAACGTGACAGGTATAAGAATAGTAAACTTTGACATTACAGTCTCGGTACCATATTAAAACTCAAATGAAATCTACATTTCTAATTGGAACTCACTGACGGAACTAATTTAAATGTGGGATTAAGGAATCGCAAAGATACTGCCGAGCGGAAATTAGATTTTAACTAGTTTCCTTGAGTAACATTAGGTACTATTTAATGTATCAAAATTACTTTGATCTCTATTTGATTTTAATTTGCGCATAGAGTTAAATTCTTACAACGTTTTAATTTTAATGTTTATATAAGAATTACATTTAAAGAGTAACTCAAATAATCTTAAATTGCAAAATCTTTTTATATAGTTTCCAAACAATTTATCATTAAATCATTTCCGAATCGAGTTTAAGTAAATCCTTGTTCTCTTCTGGAAACTAATTTGTTTTCTATAAACGGTGAGGCATAAAGTGTGATGTGATGTTTTAAGTTAAATCAGCGGTTGTCAGTATCATGCTAGAATTCTTTAGATTCTTCGTTGAGTTCTCGCAATAAACTGGGAAATAAATCGTAAACATGTCCATTAAGCTTTCTGGTATTGCTATTTTAACTGTACTATCCAAACAAACTGTGATTATATCAAAATAAAATCAATCAAATACATATTTCTTTAAAATAGTTCTACGTATGTAGAATTCTGAAGTCTGCTAGAGAATCACAAGTGTATTTCTTATTTGTCTGATCAGATAACTGTTACTGTTCATAGAAAAAGACTAACAATGAGTAATGCTTGTTGGTCTCAGATTAGTTACGTCTATTAAAATTTTCAACGGTTTTAAGATTTTTTTCTAAGAATTAAATTTTACTAAACAGGGTAGCCAATTGTAAGCAATTTGAATAAAGCAATTACATTTGATTAACAAATAGTGTAATTCGTTTACTGGTTGATGAAATAAGTCAGGAAATAAATTCTCAAATAGGTCACCATGACGCAGTGTAATGTGTATGTAACATATAAAAACACAAAACCCTTTCAAAATTCTAATTTTTTTTTTAGTTTCCTTGAGCGTGGATTAATCGCGCATTTCGTTTTCGCTTTGAGAACAAAGGAATTGAATTAGGCATATCCTATACGACCCCTGTAAATTTTTAGACAATCCATTTAGTTATATAAGAGCTTGGCCCGGACATCCAGGCCCGCTATCCAATCGCTCCACGTTTGCGCGATCACATGACTGAATCTCTATGAAGTTATATATAGGCCTGTTGCCAAGTGCATGTGCGCGCATTGTCACCGTCAAATGAAGATGTAGTCGTTGAAAGAAATAAAATTTTGTTGAGCGTTGTGGTGTGTTCCTGTGTGATTAGGACTAGAGGGGCCAACGTCATGCAAAGATCTTCGAGATGCTGTTCACTACAACTTCCAGCGCTGAAACTGAATTTTGTGGAGTAATTACGGAAATAACCTTAGATTTGATGCACGGCCGGCCGACTACAGCTTTGCTCCTGCTTTCCCTCGCTCTCGCCGGTCGTGATATCACACACACACACACACACACACATATATATATATATATATATATATATATATATATATATATATATATATATATATATATATATATATATATATATATATATATTATTTTTGTCTTTTTTTGTTTTGTTTTTTGCTTTTAGTTTTGTTTTGTGCCTTTAACAAAGGTCGGTGATATTTTCTACTGTTACGTATTTCATGGTCTTCTACAAGCCATCTCTAGATGGATAAATTTTATTATTCTCTACACTTTCTTCTAATTTTTACCCCTTTAGTTTTAATTTATGAGCCGTAAGTAGCTTAGTGGTTGTGTGTTCGGCTTTGGACTATGGATTCTCAGTGCGAATCCCGATATTTTGCCATTAAATACCTTCGTCTACGCTGGAGATGGACACGTTAAATCCGGGGACCAGAAAGTCCTTCCACGAGGTCAGTGGTTGAGAAAGGTGCGAGACCTAGATGTCAATCCTGGTGACATTCGATTAAAATTGAGGTGGCCCGATGGGTCCAAGGCTGATTAACCTGTAAGGTGCTCCACATAAAAAGTAATCAACAATTTCTGGGGTTCTAAGCAAATGTCTCAGGACAATTGCCTCCGCATTAGACCCAAATATTAATCAATTATATTAATTAATTAAAAATTATAATTATTTTAATGTCTTTCCATAATCAAAAAGTTTTTATTTATGAAATATAAAGAATTAGTGTTAAACTATGATCAATGAACAATGATTAGTAGGAGTTTTATATATCTTCAGAAAGCTATTGAAGATACATGATAACTATTTTCTTTAAAATTTACTATCAGTTTGAAAAATATTTAACTTTTATGCCTGGGGTATCTACCAATAAAGATAAGTATATAACTTAAGGTTTAAAAATAAGTATATAACTTTAAGGTGTAAGAAAAAACATTTGTTGTTCAACGAGTTCATGGTAAGATTACTAACATACACTCTGTCACAAAAAAATATATGTACCCAGAAGGAAACGAGCTACTATCACGAAACTTAACATGTATGTACTGTATGAGGAGAAAAGCAAATGATTACAAATTCAGAAGAACAGACCGTTTTATTAAGAAGATATGGCGTGAAAAAGGTGACAAATCAGGAAGTAGTAAATCCACCTCTGGCAGTTATACAACCCGAAACACGGCGTGACATCCTCCTGCGGAAGATCATGCCATAATCTTTGCAACTGGGCAGTTAATTCACCAGTATTACGGAACGGCTGCAGTTGCCTTCCAAGCACGTCCCAGACGTGCTCTATTGGCGAGAGGTCTGCTGACCTGGCAGGCCATGGGAGTACGTCATATCCTTGAAGACATAATTGGGAGATTCGCGCAGTATAAGGGCGAGCGTTGTCTTGCTGACAAATGGCACCTGGGCAACTTGATAGCATACACAGTACAGCTGACGTTAAAATCTCGTCCACGTAACTACGTGCTGTCAAATTGCATTGAAGGACGAATAGAGGTGATCGTGTGTCCCAACAAACCATGTCACACCTTGCACACTGTCACACCTTGCACAACAAACCATGCACACTGTCACACCTTGTGTAATCACCGTATGCCTTTCGACAACAAATGCCGAATCGGACCGGTGGCCTAACCGCCTCCTCACGCGCATGCTCTGGTCATCACCATTGAGACTGAATTGGGATTCATCGCTGAAGATCACACGCCTCCAGTCGGTCACACTCCAGCTTTCCCGAGGTTGACAAAAATCCAATCGACACTGCCTATGAAATGGGGTCAGTGGTAGACGTCTTAATGGAAGTCAGCTCCTTATACCTGTGTCAACCAGTCGTCTGTGAATGGTTTCCCTTAATACCACCGGATGACTGGAAGGTGGTAAAGGGCGTCGAACCGATTCTAGCGACGTTGTAGGTGCGGACGTGGACACTCTTATGATTGCGTGATCCTCGCGAGCATTTGTGTTCATGGGACGCCCTGACCCTCCGTGACGGTAGACTATCCCTTTCGTGATCCATTGTTGCCAACACCGAGCAACTACCACATCACTCCGACCGAGGTGACGGCCGATACGCCTGTTCGACCAACCTACTTCTCTGAGGCCTACTATACGCCCCCTCTCAATGTTCAACAATTCTTCGAACTGTCACCGGTTACGTCTCAGTGGCATTTCTAGTCACAATATCGTCCATTCAAGTCGATATATTTGTTTGAATAACCCCATGGCTCGAGCAATCACGCTTTTAAACCTTCCAAGCTGTGCATCTCATGCGCATAGCGCGCTTACCCTTGTCTCATTGGCGTCGAAATTTTAATCATATGCATATTCCTTACCAGACTACATTCCTGCCAAGTTTCGTGTTAGTAGCTTGATTTCTTCTGGGTGCATATATTTTTTAGTGACGGAGAGTACAACGGTTCCTCAAGAAATCAATGAATAAAACAAACATTTCATAAAATAGTGAAATAAAATGGGAGCTACGCAAGATGCTCTAGTTTTATTTTATGACATTTAGCCAGTGTTGCTATATTTTTCAGTTCTATTTGAAGATGGTAATTCAAGAGCAGATTGATAATACTTCTCTCATACTGAAAATAATTATAAACTTTTTCCGCTCTGAAATTAATCTAGATGGATCTCGATTAAATCATCAGACAAACATTTTATTTTAGTTTTATCTAAAGCAAATAATTAAAATTTCTAGCAGACTTTATTAAATTTGAAGTAAATGGAGCTATAGTATCAACTAAGTCTGCTGTATAATGCTATACTTTTCAGTTCTATTTGAAGATGGTAATTCAAGAGCAGATTGATAATACTTCTCTCATACTGAAAATAATTATAAACTTTTTCCGCTCTGAAATAAATCTAGATGGATCTCGATTAAATCATCAGACAAACATTTTATTTTAGTTTTATCTAAAGCAAATAATTAAAATTTCTTGCAGACTTTATTAAATTTGAAGCAAATGGAGCTATAGTATCTACTAAGTGTGCTGTATAATATAAAAATTATCGTACATATCTCAAATTAGTGCAATCAAATTTGTCTTACATAATAAGAACAATATTAATTATGTACATCAAAACTGACGTTGAAATTGTCTGAACCTAACAGCTAGCTTTAGAATTTCAATAGAATTTTGAATTTTGATTCTTAAATTCTGCTTGTTTCAGAAGCGATTTTTATTTTTTAAATGTAAAATTTCAATTATTATACAACTAATACATCTGAACTTTATTACAGAAATATACGTCTTAACATTTCCCAATATTTACCAAGAAAATGGGATCTACTTTTCTTAATATATGACTGACAGACAGAGAATTCTGCTATAATTTGCAGTAAAAATGATTTTAATCTTGGTCATTGAAAGCTATAAATATTTCTGTAATTTCTCTAAACACCAGTCAAAACCATTATTACTATTCACTCAAAACTATTGTGTACACGCCATTGAAAAGAAACTTCATTTTCTTTTATTTTGAATGTCATAGGGTCAAAGCTGACTAAATTCCCGATTTTTAAACTGAATGGTTATATGTTTATTCCATATAATTAGGAAGGTGTACTGAAAATGTTAGTTTATCTATTCTTACGCTTCCTTTACTTGAGTTCACAACAATGTAAGGTGGAGTTACTGGCAAACAAATTATGCCTTTCCTTTCATTGGTTAACTACTTGCATTGCTTATCTAAGGTTACAGACAAATATCCTCAGATAATTTGATGGTTTAGAACAACTCGTATAAGAACAATAAATTTTAATAATGTGTTTTTACTGAAGCAATGAAGGTTTGAATATGCTGGGATCATATTTCATATGAGAAATATATAAACAGATTTTGGGGATATTAATTTCGTATAAAAATAAAAATCATGGAGTATTCGGAAGTTCCTTATCTAGACATACAATTTTCGTAATTGTTCCAATCAGAATTCATTAAAATAAATTAATTTTGTTTTATCAGTTTTAAAGTCTGAAATCAGTTTAAAATTTATCTTACATTTATCATTTGATATCATCAGAAATAGGATATCAAAAGACGTCAATAGAATTCATATTTGAAATAGTAAACGTTAAAGAAACGTTAATGAGTTCAGATGTCCCTTAGCTATAAATCATTCTACACACTTATTTAATTGATGATATATTTGAGGGTAGCGAAACTTATTAACTCTGACACTTAAGGTCTCCAATCATAGTTTTCAAATTAATTTAATCTCTTATCTTGACCGCCTAACTTATGTCAGTAATCTTAACTCATAATATTTCTTTTTCAGGTAGCGTAAAAATATACTTAAAAATATTTTTGCAAACAAATAATTAAGTGAGATAAATGGTATAATTACATTCATTACATTGCATCTCATATATATTTATTAAAATATATTTTAGAACTGCTTATATTATTATAATATTTAAGGACTTTAATTTTAAATAAATTTAAGTTTGAACTTTCTAAATGTTCGATTTACAGAAAAATAGTTTTTAATATTAGAAATAAACATATTTTGGTGTAAAAAAATAAGGATCATTCTTCATTTGATAATCAAATATATAATTAATACGAGCGATTTCAAGTGAAGGGGATTATTTAAAGGTTTAATTACACGCATATTGCA
Source organism: Dolomedes plantarius (assembly GCA_907164885.2). Taxonomy (NCBI): domain Eukaryota; kingdom Metazoa; phylum Arthropoda; class Arachnida; order Araneae; family Dolomedidae; genus Dolomedes; species Dolomedes plantarius. Next base: position 127,583,631 of record OU015501.1, read on the forward strand.
AATAATATCGTACTTTATCCATTGAAATATCTATTGGAATTATGAATTTGGCTTAAATGCAGGGTGATTTTTATTAAACTGACACTACTCAGAGCCACCTGTAGCGTGATCTATCAGCCAGAATTCCACCAAAATTGATAGATGGACTAAGGACATGAGAAAGAGTTTTCATAAAAATAAAAATTAGTTAAAAAAATAACAGATAGGGGAAGATATGGAGCTGTTCTTTTCGGAACACAAGAGACTTTGCATGAAACGCAAGCAAAACATCAAAATGTAAATTCACGACTACATAATAGACAGCAGCTACAGTATTTTGGGCTATACAGATCGGTGCAGAATCGGTTGCGCCATCGCTTTACAGAAGAAAGGGTCATCAGTCGCTTTTTTCCACTTGTATTCCTACCTAGCTCCCCGAACCTAATTCATGTAACTTCTTTCTGTGGGATTATTTAAAGTCCAAGGTGTATCTTGGTAGAGTCTCTAACTTGGCTGCCCCAAAGGTCAACATATCCCGGACTGCGATGAACATTCCTGGTGACATACTACGTTCGGCCGTTGAGAACGTAGTGTTCAGGATGCAATGTATCGTCCACCAGGATGGTTGTCACATTGAAAGGGGAAGAAGTGAATTTGCTGCATAAAGCGGTGATGCAGTGAAATTTTTTTGTTATTCTTTTGTCTGTTTATTACAAATTTTTTGCTTTTTTAACCCTTACATTTATAGCCCGAATTACTGGCGCTGCTGTCGACTACGTAGTCGTGAATTTGTATTTTAGTGTTTTACTTGCGTTTAGTGCAAATTCTCGGGTGCGCTGACAGCAACAGCTCAATGTCCCTATCGGTGACTTTTGGAACTTTTTTTTCCACGGAAACTCTTTTAAATGTCGTCCTTAGTCCCTCTATCAATTTTGGTGGAATTCCGGTAGATAGATCGTGCTACAGATGGCTCTGAGTAGTGTCAGTTTAATGAAAATCACACTGTACTTGCTTTAAAGATCAGTTCTTAAAAATAAGAAAACATTATTTAGTTTTAGAAAATAACAATAATTATTTTATTTGATTATCATTATATAATAATCTTTATTTAAGGGTTTGAAATAAATAATGTTTCAAATCGTATGGAGGAGAAATTTTACATGATGTTCAACATGTAACAAACTTTCAGTTTAGTAGCTTCTATTACCTTGCAGGATTCTATGCAGGTTTGTCCATGCATCTATATATAGTTATTCTCCTGTTCCTTACTCTGATTGACCCAAATACAGTGATTTCCGCTTATAAGAATCACGTTTGTTATTACTGTTTTTGATTCTTATAAGCGGTTGATTCTTATAACCGACACTTCCCTTTGGACAGGCACACATACACAAATATATACTTGTACATATATATAAACACACAGGCACATATATACATAATTTACCATTAAATACTCTTTAATTTACGTTATTTATCATTTATTAAAATTATTTTAAAAATACTCAATTTTTAAACAAATACTATAACTCAATTTCTAGACCTATAAGTAACAACACATGATTATAAAATCAACAAGAGGCAGCTTCTCTTTGACTACACTTTGGAAGAGCATCATATCTAATTAACCAGTTCTGTTTTTCAGAAAAATTAACAGTTTTCCTTGTTTTTATCATATTTGAATTCGACTATCAAAAAGTTCTAACACTAACTGGCAATTTTGTTAGAAAACTAAAGTGAATACTAGCGACGTATGCTTATTACAGTCTCAGACGAAGATTCACTTTATAGCTTACGTTTCACGGTTTGATTCTGAATCACACCGTGAAACGTTTGATTCAGCATCTGGTTCATCTGATTCAGCAAAATGGATCCGTTTACGTTTCACCGTTTGAAGTGCTGAATCCACTGTCCCGTTTACGTAAGTGATGGTGGACACTTCGCGGAAGATTTATGTGTTTAAGGGTCCAGAAATCCGCAACCAGGAAGTAAGTGGTGGGAAAAAAGGAGTGCCTGTCTGGAGAAAAGCGAAATCGGACCCGGGCGGGTTAGATGCCCCTGGGTAACGCTAATAAGACAGTGTTTAGCAAAAACGTATAAGGAGAAACTCTTATGTTATGTCTAAAGGAATGTATTTTACGACTGTTTTCCACCCCAAAGTTTTATCAATCTTTCTTTTCAAAAACTTAAGAAAGAATTTTGTACCTTTTGAGAGTTCAAGTGGCATTTTTTGGAAAAATGTAAGGAAGGCGAAGATTGCAAACTGATTCTTATAACCGGTGGATTGATTCTTTAAAGCGGAAATTTTAACATGGAAATAATACATTTGTTTTTGTTTTTTCGATATTGATTCTTATAAACGGTTGATTCTTATAACCACTGATCACTATAAGCGGTGGTACTGTATATCCGAACACGTGGCACTTCGACCATATTGTTTTCATTTCTTAAAATATAAACAACACTTTCAACAGAGATTTGATCATTTTCCTTTGCTTCCCTTACCTGGAATTTAAAAGCATTCGGGACTGTTACAACCTCAGAGGATTATCTAGGTATCACCCTTTCTTCAGCGGCAGTGGTATTTTTTGGGGTGGAATGAGTCGGAGGAAGATAATTAATTTATTTCCGCATTTAATTACATTTATATATGAACGGCTTATTTGAATAATGGTCTGACTCCACTTTTAAAAAAAATGGAGTTAGCCTCACTTTCATCGTCATACAAATCATTTCTATGATATTTTTAAACTGGTACACCTCCAGATTATTTCTGATGCCATCAGAGGGCAATACAATTCAGACTTCAGTAGTCATTTCTCAGCACTCACTACACTTTAACGCTCTGTATCTCAAAATGAACAAGAATGGACCACTATTCAAATAAGGCCTTCATATTTTACTAATAGAGTTCGGAATTCAATATTCTCCAGAAAAGGATATTTTTCTTTTCTTTGCCTTAAAAATGCTACAGAGCTTTTAAATAAAATTGCACAAACGACACGTCTCTACGAGAATTGCTTTACCATAAATGCGGTATTGTCTCCACGAACCTTACTCTACATTTGTACTTCGAGTCTACCGTTACACAGAAATTTTCATGATATGACAACTTTAAATGTATAAACGAAATTCCTTACAAGGCGTCTATATGAAATTTTGAACATTATTCGTATGTTCCCTTTTGAATAAATTTTTTCCTTCTTTTTCATGTGTAGTAAAATTTCTTAAAGTATTTTTCCTCAAATAAAGTTGTGGAAGAATTTGCCCTTTAAAGTAACGCTAAATTTCTTTCAAAACTGAAAACAAATGATATATAAACATTTCTTAAGCCTTAGCCGGGTTCACACGAAGTCGTGAACCTTGCGAGAGCTTTACTTGTTTTGAGCATGCACTACGACTAGCTTATTCAACACAAGGATCCACAACCTTTTCCAGTTCACATGGAACAAGTGCCGTCGTTGGTCGTTAGTTTCTCGCCCGTTGTGATATCATGACAGAACTTGAAGCTGTGAAAGTTGTTTGCGAACTATTAAAACATGAGTTAAAAAATCATTTAAAATACTCACAAAAAAAAGACGCTTGTATGGGTTCCTGATTGGGTAAAGAGACGGAATATGCTCGGCGCAACCAATGGTATTTGCAGGGGATTGTCCTTGGAAGATCAAAACAGCTACAGAAACTATTTTTGGATGTAACCAAATTTGTTTTGGTTTTAACTTAATAAAGTAAAAGCAACAATTCAGAAAAAGGCACCAATATGAGAATACAAATTCCAGCAGAATCAAATCTCCAGGCAACTTTAAGATTTTTAGCTACCGGTGAATCGTTTGCCAGTCTGCAATATTTATTCATGATACCCAAATATACTATCAGCACATTTAATCCTGAGGTTTTGGGTGAGATTTACAACGCTTTATTAGATAACTTAAAAGTAAGTAGAATATAAACTATTTTTGCAAGCAAAAAATGTAATTGTGTTTGCTGTTCATTTCTTTGTTTTTTTATTTTACTGATTGTTCTGTTTTTCTAGGTGCAAGATTCTGAAGGAGAATGGAAAGAAATCGAAAGAGCTTTTAATAAAAAATGGAATTTCGCATGATGCATCGGAGCTATTGACGGCAAACATGTGGCTATTCGTATTCCAATGTTTACTGGCAGTGAGTATTACAATAGCAAAAATTCGTTTAGTATAATACTCTTGGATGTATCTGAGGCAAATTATTACTTCCGGTATATTTATGTTCGAGCCCAAGGTAGATATTCTGATGTCGATGTTTTTGGTCAGAGGTGATTGAAGCAAAATATTGAAACAATGAACTCAATATTCTTAATAACTTCGTGTTTCTTGGAGATGAAGCTTTCCCTTTGAAGTCGTATTTGATGAAAACCTACCTTAGAAAGGTTACATACTTGTTGAAAAATATTCAACTACAGCTGGGGCGTCAAACTCGCGGCCCGCGACGAACATTTTTGTGGCCCGGCCAATATATTGGCACACAATAATATATAATAAAACAACCGACGCATAATTATAATAAGATAGGAAGAATTCGCTAAATGTTTTTTAATTATGCTCTTTTTTTCTATTATTAAACAAAATGCGTATATTTATGTTGAATATACTGTAATTAGGTAATATACTGTAATAAACCTACGTTTCTATTAATATTGCTTTTTTTTGCGGCCCACTTATAGTTAAACCTTGTTTGTATGGCCCAAGTTAGCCTTTGAGTTTGACACCCCTTAACTACAGACTGTCAAGAACTAAAAGGACTGTAGAAAATGCTTTGGGACTTTTGGTGTCCCTATTTCGTATATTTGAGAAGCCTATAGAAACATTTGTACCGACTGCCATAAGAATAGTGAAAGCAGATTGCGCCTTACACAACTGGCTGCAATCCAGATCCGACTCAGTTTATTTTTCTAATGGAACTATTGATATAAAGACGTGGAAAGATCCACTTTTTCACCTGGTTCATGGAGAGCAGAACCGGAAAGCAGAGGGCCGTTAGATTGAAGCCATATCCGTCTAGATGCCCCGATTAGAACGCAAGAGAACTAAGAAAGTATTATTGTAAATATTTCAATGGAATTGGAGCAGTGCCATAGCAAAATGAGATGGTAAAATCTGTACGAGTATGTAATATGAATTTAAATAAAAGTAAAAAAAAGGTTGAATGTAGATAAAGTAGCAACATTTTATTGCATTTTAAAAATGATACTGAAACATTCCTTGTTACAAATTTTTTAATAAACATTGTATAGTAAAAATTGATAAATTCATATTTTTTACTTTAAATAACGTCAAATTAACACTAAAATAGAAATATCATAATTATTTCCATCGATTCAGATGAATGAGAAAAATTATGAAATGATGAAATTATGGAATCCAAGCTGTCATCTTCAGGATTATATTCAGCAGGTATTGAGTTTATTACTGGAGTTGTATGTCTTCCGTGGTGGTTCGCTGCAGTACACATAATTGTGGGAGGATATCTCTAAGGCTGAGGATGTTCATTGTTGTAATGACACGGAAATTGGTAGGCAGATGGACTACAGGGGTAAGCCTCAACGTCCCGCGATAGAAAATATGATTTTACAAGCATATGCTCTCCTTTCTCTAGAAACAAGAGTTTGGATTTTCATTTCGAGGTCTAGAGCTCTCCAAGCTCTCCTTATTAAGTTGTTTGGCTAAACTTCGACACAAAACATCAAACTCTGTCTCCGTTGAAAATTTTGAATGTATGGTATCCAGCTTTTGCATTGGTTCTGTAATGGGCGAAGGTGGAGTACATATATCTTGAAGGTGTCTTTTTCTTCCGATGAACTGGCCTAAGTAGGAACTTTAAAAGTTTCACCTGTCCCCCTTTCATTCGACGAGCTACCGGCTAGAGGGTCATGAATTTCAGAATTTGTTTCATCTAGCAGCTTTGATGTTGTGACACTTTGAACTTTTGAATCCAGATTTGATTCGGTTGCATTCATTTCCGGGTTCTTTTTTTAAAAACGATTGCTTTATTTAAAACCATGGAACCCTAGATTTATATAACTCATAACCAGAGGCTACAGATTTCTTCGAGTTGTCAATTTTTTAAAATTTCCGATAATAGGAAGATTTTTTCCCGATAATAGGAAGATATTTTTTTGGCCACTTCACGGATTCCAAAACTACCAATTTTCATTTCACTAAATATTTCTTACAATGCTTCGTCCCTTGCATCTCGGTTCTTGTACGTTTCGGAATTAATTTTCCACAAACATTCCTTTTCGTGGTACAACACGACAAACTTCCTCACCTGCGCATTACTCATTTTGTAGATCAACACGTTGTCACCTTTTTCGGTAGGAATACGACTGAAGCGGTCGTGCAACCAATAGTCACTCCACTAGCGGTCGTGTGGTAGTCACTCCAACCATTCGGAGATTCTGCGACCTAGCTATTCAAGGTCGAGCACGATCCCCACTCCCACGACCAATGGCTCACACGAGGTAGTGAACACGACCGGCTGGCCGATGGGTAAGTGCTGTCGCCCGTTTCTCGACTCCGTGTGAACCCGACATATACAAATAGAGCTATCAGTTTAGTACCACCAAAGTCCATCAGTTTACTTTACTTTAGTACCATCAGTTTTGTACAAAACTAAAGCACGAAAGATCTTTCGTGATTTAGTTTTAAATTTAATTTTTTTAACAAAATTTTAAATTGCCCTAGTACTTTAAATTTTCATTGTTTTCTTTACATAAAATAGCGTCTGGTTAAAAATAGAGGAAATCGGGTATACCTTTAATATCAACGAACCCTTGATATTAAGCCTTGATAATAAATAGTCTTGTTCGGTGAATTTCGATGTTGGTTGTGTTTCATTTCACACTACAACGTAGTTTATCTAGAGTATTTCTGCCTATCTTACATAAACTCATCATGCTACAATTTTCATGAATAGTTCTGTATTCCTTATAGACCGATTACAAATATTCTAATAATCTAAGCAACTTTGCCAGGGAATGTTACTGAAATGAGTAATGTAGCGCAAAAAATGAAAGTATGGCTGCTCACATGCTATAGTGGTTAGCGTCTCAAACTTCCCCAAACTAGACTAGTGTTCGATACGGGTAAGATATAGTTCTGTATTCCTTATAGACCGATTACAAATATTCTAATAATCTAAGCAACTTTGCAAGGGAATGTTACTGAAATGAGTAATGTAGCGCAAAAAAAATGAAAGTATGGCTGCTCACATGCTATAGTGGTTAGCGTCTCAAACTTCCCCAAACTAGACTAGTGTTCGATACGGGTAAGATATAGTTCTGTATTCCTTATAGACCGATTGCAAATATTCTAATAATCTAAGCAACTTTGCAAGGGAATGTTACTGAAATGAGTAATGTAGCGCAAAAAAATGAAAGTATGGCTGCTCACATGCTATAGTGGTTAGCGTCTCAAACTTCCCCAAACTAGACTAGTGTTCGATACGGGTAAGATATAGTTCTGTATTCCTTATAGACCGATTGCAAATATTCTAATAATCTAAGCAACTTTGCAAGGGGATGTTACTGAAATGAGTAATGTAGCGCAAAAAAAAATGAAAGTATGGCTGCTCACATGCTAAAGTGGTTAGCATCTCAAACTTCCCCAAACTAGACTAGTGTTCAATTCCCGGGTAAGATATGTATATTCCTACACTGTCACCTGATAGGGAGTTGGTTCCCCTATGGAGGCTCTCATAAAAAATTGACAAATTTGCGGTGAGAATGGGTTAATGTTCTCAGGCCATAACAACTGCTACGTTGGAAAAATAAAATAAAAAAAGTATTTGATTAACTTGATTTCGCAAACCGGAAAAAGTTCAGGCATTTTTTTATTATGATATAGAAATTTATTAGTCAAGTTTGTTCAGATTTTATGAAAAACTCGTTAAAGAAAACAAAACATAGAAGAAATAACCGAATAATTAGTAAGTATAATTTTACGACAGTAAATATTTCTTTCATGATTGTCTTTTCATGATATCCCTACCTTAATAAAAAAGCGGCATTATCGATGTAAATGGATAATATAGCTGAAAACATTCTTGATTTGTCATCAGATATAATTAGTTTTGGTCAGCAATCAACACAGAACAAAGTGATAAAGGTATACGTCATATAACACACTGATTACTTGAATCACAAACTTAAAATCATATAGCATGTTTATTATGAACGTGACAAAGTTTTGCCAATCTCATATTGTTTGAATACTGACAGATAACTAATTTATATTGTGTAGTAAGGTATAATAATTTATATTGCATAGTACGGATTACGGTTAGGTTCTAGAGTAAGCTCTCTGTAATAAGTTTCTGTTTGGTTGTAGTTAGCCCGATTAACGTTGAAAATGTTATTCGATTTGCTATAACCGCTTTATTGTTTTATAACACCGTTCAAGTTGAACCGACGATCTTTTTAAGCTTTGAGTTAATAAAGCCGTCGGTATGGGTGAATTGATGTAGGTGCGCGGTATGGTGGCAAGCACAGGGTTCCCAAGTAGAGTTTGGGTTACTTAATTACTTTCTATTTTGGAAGAGGTTCTTATGTTACTTTCTCCGGGGGGGGGGGCTTTTCTTAGGAAAACTTATCTTCAAATGTTTTTGCGGGTATTCTTCGAGTGGGATTGCTATTGGGCGAATGGCTGTTAGAGAGAGTGCCGTACACCTTAAGGGAGGACGGTTACAACTTGAATTGTATTGTATAGTAAGGCCGTCTGCACACGGAGCAACTCAAAAGAAACTGATAACTGACTCAAATCACAAACCATTCCGTGATGAGTCGTAACCTATGTAATTGAATGGAGCCACGCACATGGCGCAACTGGCTACAAACCCGTCGGACGTGTTTGTAACCCGTCCGACGGGTTACCACGACGGGGTAACCACTGGTTTGTGATTTGAGTCAGTTATCAGTTTCTTTTGAGTTGCTCCGTGTGCAGCCAGGCTAAGTTGTATTGCGAAGTAAATAAATAATTTATATTCTTCCATCTAGGAGAATTTTTTTACTACTGCTATTATTTTGTCAACTGAAGGAAAATGTGTTTTCATTGCATGATGAGTAGAAGCATTGTGACTGAACTAAATCTGGAAGAATTCTCTATTAAGATTTTTTAAGATTTTGTATCCACTGTGTCCTGAGGGCTTTCGTCTATCCACTTCATGATTATGATGATGCTATATTGTGGGAGCACCATATAAAAAGTAATTCGATAGGAAATAGTATTGGTTCATCTATATTACACACAAACAAGCACTATTTACTATCGAGGGACAACAGAGGAATGCCAATTTCTTAACCAGGATTTGAACTCGAGCTCACACGGTGGAAATTGACGACGCTAAGCACGGAACGATGTGAACAGCATTTTCATCTAATATAAAATTTCTCATTTTCAAATGAATTGAAAATGACTTTCTTTGAATCTAATAAAACAAAAAACAAAGTGCAATTGTTTCTACAATGTTGCAAAACGCCATATTCAGTGTTTGTAAAAAGGGAGAGACCGCAATTTTAGAATATCTTCCCGCTATCTAGATGATGTAATTTTGTAAAGAGACAACTACCACTCTTACCTTACGTATTTCATTCAATAGGTTTATATTGATTTATAAGGTTCCCGGAAAAGAATCCCTAAATTCTAATTTGAATAAATCGAAACCTTTTATTAGTAAAGAAAAAATAAACCATTGGCTAGGATTTTATTGAAACCTCACCTTTGATTAATTTTCTAAATAAGGGATAGCTTTTCTGTCTGTAGTCCTCAAAAAAACAGTATCAATCCTAGTGGGAGTTCCCACTTTTCATATTTTCATAGACTGAAATGGGAATGATTTTGTTTCGAACCGTTTGAACATTAGAGGAAAGAATCTGTATTGAGTGAAAACTCTATATAGAATTTCTAGTAGGATTAAATCCCCATCTGACCGAAAAAGTACGGGGCTTCCGATTGAAATTGAAGGTGGATTAGTAGTCAATCGGTGTCATTCTATGGCTATGAAGATCCTTTCATTCTAACATAATACTTATTTCAAGAAAATTACTTCCGATTCTGTTGGAGAAGAGTGCCGCCTAAATGAAAAAAAGAACTTGCGCTCATATAGGTAAATGTTTAGTAAGTTTCAGGACAACAACTTCTTTTTTAGTTCGAAAAATTAATCAAAGTTAGAGAATCGCTTTTCAAATTTTCATAAACATTTACTCATTAAATTTTTTCTTTATCGAAAAGTTCTTTCAAATTATTTAACCGGAAATCTGTAGCGTCATATCCTACCACCTTTTATCTAGGGCTCAGTTTTGAAGATGAAACTGGTATTGTCGATAATAGTTTCTCAAAAGAAAGAACGATTACTTGTTTTATTGAATACGGTTGTAAAAGTTTGCATGTAAAAACAGTATTCTCCGACATAAATGGTTATACATGAGTCAGTATACATAAAACAAGACTAGATATACATCTCATCTGATGACATATTTTTGTTTAAAAAATCTGCACTGAACATTACGGTGGAGCGAAAAAGCTTTTTTTTATTATTATTTTTTTCTTTCCTGTATCAACAATCATTGATTCATGGTCCAAAATGCAAAATTTCAACCTGTTTTGATAATATCTTCCGTTGGTGCACTGGAATCGAATTTTTACAAAGTAGTATAAAAAGGCGACATTTAAAAACGTGGTAATAAAACTCAATTATATACTTTTATTTAATTTTATTTCTTACGCTAATTAAACATATTATATTAAAAAGCATTTAAACAATAGACTCCTTCTTAATATTGTTTAAGTGTCCTTTTCTGAATTTTTTTGGACTGTCTTTTTCGTGAAAATATTGAGATTTTGTCTCAAAAGGTGGCAAGTCTTGCCTAGCTTTTATCTTGGTTCTTATATAACCGTCTCTTGCCTCTGAACCCCAAACAGATTATGCAGCCTCAGTTACTCGCTTTACACACCGTTATACTGCCTGTGTGTGACTAAGGAACTTCTCAAAATACAGGAAATTGTCTCCTTAAGAAATCATAGTCTTTATTTCTGTATCCCTGTATTTCATCGTCATTGGTAGTTTGGTAACGATTTCTTTCCACCTATTTATCAAATCGTAATAATGTTATGATCCGATCTGAAATTTAGAAAGTTGAAACACAAATACTTTTCTGCATTTGGTCTGTTCTCTTGCTTTTAATATTCTTCGAAGAGCTAGTTGTCTAATATGTAACTCTTCGTCTTGTAACATAGCTAGCAACAAATTTTCTGGGTGTGCAAAGAATGAATTTCGTTGAATAGTTTTTAATACAATGCTCTTCAGCTCTTTTTGCATATACGAAGATCTTCTAATCGTATTAAAAACACGGATAGGCTCATATTTGCAAGATTGTTTAGTCTTGATGTCAAACCACATTGGTTCGTATACTTTCATAATAAAATTGACAAGTTCTTTCAGGTTGACCGTTGGTTTCGTTGTTCCTACATATAAGCGAAGAATCCTGTTTGCACAAGTCAGTCGTCGGGAATGTGCTAGCTTTCCTGGATCCCTGTTAGCTAAGCAAGGCGTGACTGTACTACAAGAAATAGCTGAGCACATTTCATATAAATATTTGTGATTGGTGCTTAATAATTCAGCATCAACCTCCGGCAATTCTGAACTTACAGCTTCAAAGGTCACTATTTATATTCTAGGCACTTTTCAAGCCTTTTTCCAATGTTTCCTAAACAACTATTTGGACCTGTCGTGGTACCATCGAGTCTGGTGAAAAGATGACGGAGTGATAATGTACCACTGTACAGGCCGATTAAGATATTTTTCCAACAGTACAATGACACCGTTTTTCTGTCCTGTATTTACAGCAGTACCGTCACATCCAATTGCCATCAACGATGTATGAAATTCGAAACTTTTTCCTAGCAATTCAACTATATTTTTTGGAATCGTAATTGCTTTACCCGAATCAAGTGAAAGATGTCCTATGTACTTAGAATCTGGCTCAGAAATCAAAGAAATATGTTCTTCAGTCTTCCGATGTAATCTATTTTCTGTCTTAGCCAGGACTAAAGTTTTATCTTTACGGCTGTCAAAATAAAGCGAGGATATAGGTTTTTGGCCATTTAACCGTTGCAGGTATTGACGTACTTTTCGGCTCTTGCGACGTAGTTTATGTGATCTATTACTTTTGATGACTTGTCACTACTGATAATATTTTAATCCTGAATTGCAACGTTTACTATGATTACTGCTGAGCGATCGGAAATTCCAGTTCTATCACAAGATGTTGCTAGATTTTGTAGCTTATGTCTCATTTCGGTCGTTTCTTCTTGCTGCTTTTTTTGGTCGCTGGCAGGATTTTCAAAAGGAAAATTTATCTGGATTAGTTTCAGTAGATCTTTCAGAGGAGCATTCTAAGACTGGGGATAGCTGTGGTGAGTTGATAGAACTACTATCTTCTCCGATGTGTGGTAAGATAGCGCCAGCCCAGAAGTGCAGCATCCGTTTAACACTATGTAAAATTGGCTTAAAGTGTAAACGTTAATGCAAGTAATCTAGTCAGAACTGTTCGTAAATTTTTATTAAAAATGCTGTATAGGACACAAACCTACAATAACAAATTTGGGACAAAAATTTTAAAATATGACTCTCAATTAAGGTTAGAATGAAGTACTAAAAATGAGTTTTTTTAACCTCTCATGTCGTGCGCCACCTGAAGATGAAGTCGTAGACAACTGATTTTCGGCATTGATGATGTCCTATTATTGCATCAACAAATAATACATCTTTTTGTACTCATCTCAGTAAAGAAAAAAAACCTTTACTAATGATAAACGTATATTTATAATTAATCACTTTAATTTATCTCCAGGGAATTGAGAATTTTAAGCGAATGGTATCTCTTATATACATCTTAGGATTTCTCTCAACCCGGGTGCTGAATTTGATATGCCAGAAAATAGCTGTATAGCTAGGGTGCTAGTCTTTTCAATCAGACTTTGCACGTTCAAATCTCGCTATAGGCATGGAAATCCCCTTTAAGTTTTAAGTCTCAGCCGATTTAGTCATCTTGTAAAATATTTTTACCATAGCATAGATAACCAACCAGATGCTATGTATTTCTCTGCAATGTTCATGGCTGAATAGGCTACAAAATCATGGCTAAAATATACACCTCCGACAGACTCATTTTCGCCCTTGTTATTGATTTTAAATCGAACATAACCAATGAATACGAATGTGAAAAGGAATTCTAAACGTGGAATTTCTCTAAATTTCGTGCAGTCAACTAGCACGCTTCGGAGAAAGCCATTGTCTATCATGAATTGTAGTGCAAAATTTGGAGTTCTTGAAAATAACAAAATACGTTGAGCACACCCAGATGGGTGGAGTCAATTGCAAAAATGTACACTTCTAACAGCAAAAATATAAATCTGAATTTCGTCGCTGGATGACTGCACTTGGTCAGTCATCAGTAGATACTTATTGCAATTTTGCATTCTGAATTACTTTCCCCGCAGCTTGTTCTATGTATATGTTTTGATAAGGAATCCCATGATCAGGTTAAAGCTGAGGTCCAAGGATATACTTCTGGTGTGTATTTTTGTAATGCGCTCAGACTAGCAAGGCGTGTTCTATGCATTTTGTTTTAAAATAAAGGATTTTGAGAAATAAATTCAGTGGTTAAAGTGATATAAACCCTCGTAGAAAGGATTATTCGAGATAATGTCTAAATTATTTTCTTAAGGATCTATTGTCATTGTGTATTATCCTGGTTCTTTATGAATGCCCATATTAAGTATATAAGAAAAAAATTGTTGAACTTCTTTTCCCTATAAAACTCAATTAAAGGCTATAAATTTTATGCTGTCTCAGCTTTTGCTTTACTTTAATTTAGTTAGATATCAGTTATATTTGTTTCCATAAACGATGTATACCTAATATAATATTACAAATCACACCTTTTACTTTACTGAAATGTACTATATATATATATATATATATATATATATATATATATATATATATATATGAGTTAGTGTGTACGTTTGTATGCCCGAAAGTGAATGTAAAGGTAAAATAGAATACCCAACAAACTTTTCTAATGATAAAACAGAACTGAACTTTTTTCGGTTCTGTCAATACGAAACTTACTTCGGAAAGAACTCCCGTTAAATCAACAAAAAAGGGTAATTTGTTCAGAAAATTTCCAGAACATTTCTCGCCTCATCCTAATTCAATTTCATTATACTCAGTTTCCTTCTAAAATGAGATATCGTTGTATTTGTTTACAAGATTGTTGGAATAAATTTGTCAGCAGTGGGATGTATAATACTTCCTTTAACTTAAAGGTTTTAGGAAAGCTCAGGAAAGAATTTGATTATATAAGTGCTAAATAAATAATCTTAGCAGTAAGCAAACATTACATAATAACACTAAAAGCTGATTTTACGTCATCCGGACGACAAAATTGATTTGCACTTTTATATTGAAATAGCGTTTGTCTGACGCTTTACCTACTTGAAGCTTTTCTGTAGTAACAGAATATATTTTCGGAAAGTTATAGTGCTTTGTATGATCTTACATCGGGTTATTGTGATATCCTTTTGTCTTTTAATGATAGATGTTTGCCTCTTAATAGAATGCTTCGTAATTGCATGTCTATAATTTGGCGATATATATATACATATATATATCTTTTTCGATTGCGAAAGGTGCAGTTTAATTGGAAATACAGAATATTCTGTAATTTTACTTAATACAGATGCTAATCTCTTACAATAAAATACAAGAAATTGGCCGTTTTCTTGTAGGCTATATTTTAACTGTTTTTAGACCATTTTCTAGGCCAATAAATTTGATACACTGAAAGTGTTTGGCAGATATGTAGTTATTGATGTAGAAAGCTGTTCTACGGACGAGGTCATTAAAAAAATAAAAAGATACTGTAAGAGTAGTTATGTAAATTTATGCAGTAAGAAGTTTGTTAAACATGAAACATATAAAAAAACTCATTAAAAAACACCGTTTCTGTGAATTTTAAAAATGAATAAAATTGCTGTTAGAAACTTTGAAGAATCTGAGGCAAATTGTGGTCGTATATATATAGCACAGATGTGCAATTGTAGAAGAAAATTGATATCAATTTTGAGTAACATACTGAAATTGATGTTTACTGATCGGAATTTTGATTCAGGAAGTTAGTGATAGTTTAAAGACTCTAAACCAGGTACAGGATTGAAGCAGATTAACGCATCGTTGATCTTTAAATTTATTTAAATTTAAACGCATGTCACTAGCAAAGACAGAAATTTTGGAATAAAGTAAAGCATTTTTATTTTCCGAAATTTATTTTCCTTATATGGGGGTCAGAGATTCACTCTATAAATGATAAAATGTCAGGATTAGTCTGAAACTATTTCCAGTCATAGTAAAGTTCATAGGTATTATAAGTATTTACTTTAGTAATTTCATATATTGATCCCCGAATTTAACTCCTAAACTCTTCAGCATTTGCACATTAAAACATGAGTTTACTCGGCACCAGCCAATAGTTTGTTAAAAGCAGCCCCCAATTTCAGATGGGAAGTGCACTTGACCATAAGCTGACTTTACTTTAAACATTCTTTAAAAAAGAAAGGGTTAAGGAGATCCCTCTCTTCTCATTTCTCTGTAAACTTTGAAACTTTGTATGGAGGAAAATATTTCTACTCGTCCAATTTGAAATGAAACAGCTGCAGATGTCCTTATAATGATATTTAAATAGTGTTCCAATGTAAATATTCCAAATCAACCTTTTCGAATAAGTATTTGGGTTTGTAAAATAAGAGTGCAAGACATACCTAAAAATGTTGGTTTTGTAAACTATTGATTTCCTTTAAAAACCGTCAATATATAGAGAAGTTTAGGCTACAATAAATAAATGTTTTTCATAATTTACAATAGAACTGTAAAAATACCTTCTGAAACCATAAATTGCTATGTGTTTTAATTTGAAATGTGAAATGAAAGATTCACTTTGCAGCAGTAAGTTAAAAATGTAAAACATATAATCTGATTTACAGGCTTGTTACTATTGTTATAAGGACTTAACATATTACGTGTGCATGCCATTTGTTGTATTAGCTTAATCATTCATTGACTTAGGAAAAATATTTTTTTTAAAATTGGGATTATTCAACTAAAATGTTGTTCAATAAAACCAGATAATGAGACATATTACGTGCGTAAAAATACCGTATGAATGACTGAATGTTACTGAAGGCTCTATTAATCTTCCTCGCTGTTTTAACTTTGTACGCTGTTGAATAGCGGAAATAGAAATCAGTATTTCACTATTTGGATATGTAACTTAAATTTGTGTATGTATATAAAAATGGAAATTTTTCGTATATTATTCTCCAATTTTCGTATTTTAGAATATTACGGTCTGCTTTAAACTGAAAAAAATGCATTTAAATATTTATTTTTTAAATGAGACAAGTTTACTTCTTCACGAAGTGGAATTAATTTATTCACATATTTGGACTCGATATCTTTTATTCATTTTCATGAATGCAAATTTCTTCTCTGGAGAAAAATAGTTGAGTAACTACCAAAAAAACTGCTACAGAAAATGGAAAATTCAAAAGCTTTCCTAAACTTAGCCTTAGGTTATATGCTAATACAGTTTTAATTATAGCAAAAAATACCTTGAAAAAAGAACATAAAAAAGTAGTGCTTTTAATGTCGCTCAGTATGCTTTCTTACATATGAAATCTGTCATTAGTTCCTGAATTTTGGTAGTTTTTCTCTCGCCATGTTAAATAAATGATTATTCTTCCCAATACAATAGAGTTATATTTTTTTATTCCTGTTTGTTATTTATTTTTATTGCTTAATGCGTTTTTCCGATTCACTCATCATTTATCAAATATGAAATTTTCCATATTTTTAAAGTAGCATTTTATTGTTAATTACTTTTTTTAATAACATTTATTTCATTCTTCGCAGTTCATGTTATTGAAGAAAATTTCGCACCATTCATTTCAACGTAATTATAAACTTAAATTAATTTAAATAACCGAAATTAAATTAGTTTCAGTTATATCATGAAATAATGAAAATTGAACTGTTATATAATCAAATTTGTGTATAAAATGTTAAAGGTCCGTGGGATTTCTGTATATTTTTAGGTTATAAACAATTTCTACAAAAGCTTAGTTAGGTGGGGTTTTGCATTGTCTTATTGGTAGACGGTCCCCTGAACATATGTAGCTTCTTCTCATTAATCGCTATTGCCTCAGTAAATATTAATCGCTAACAAGCTATTGCATCAGTCAATATTAATCGCTAACAAGCTATTGCATCAGTCAATATTAATCGCTAACAAGCTATTGCATCAGTCAATATTAATCGCTAACAAGCTATTACCTCAGTCAAACTTTATTCTTCAAACAATAAAGTTAGGAATCGATATTTCCATGGAATGCACCACAACAGGTACGGAAATGAAACCGCAAGATCCTTCACTCATCAGTCCATAGGTTTGATTTCAATGGGTCACAAATTCAGGGAATACATAAAGCTGATTGTCATGATGTATATGGGTCGACCAAATGAAAGTGGCACTACAGTCGGTGTGACAAATGATTTAATGGCATTGCTGTAAGTTAGTATACAAAATAAAGAGAAATATATAAAGAACTTATAGGCTAGACATAATTGCCTTGGAGGTTGAAACAGGTGCCCCAGAGGTCCACGAGATGATGGATACCCTGGGTGAAGAAACTCCAGGGTTGGCAGTGGAACAAGCGGAACCCTACAGAATTATGTGAACACTTCCTTCGCTCATAGACAGTCCATCCGTTATCTAGCGAGTGGTGATTCGCCGATTATTGCTCACAAGACTGTCCACAGCTGCAATTACTTACTGGATGATAACCACATGCGCTTGACCTGGTCGTGCCCTGTCGTCCATACTGCTTCGTCCATTACGAAAATCGCTACACCATCTGAATACTGATCTGCGCGACATACACTCTGTGCCATACACATTTTGCATGCGAAGATAAATTTCTCCAGCACTACTATTTTCCGCAGTTAAAAATTGCACGACTGCAAGTTGACAACGTTTGGGGGCATCAGTGATGCGTACGATACCGTTGCCCTTGCTCCTACGCTATCATAGAAGCATCTGTCGTAATTTGACGATATGACATGCCTTCCCAGCACTCAGCGCCCTCTATAGGGACATGCGTAGTCTTCTGTATCATAAAACGAGGACGCTATCACGGCAATGCCAATTTCATTTGGGTGACCCTTATATTTATGATTGCTATCAACTTGCATAAATATTGTAACGTGAAGTTTAAAGGGCACATTGTTGTTGTTCTTTCTAATGTCTCCTGGCCAGTAAGAGTACACCGTGGTGTTTTTTTTTAAAACTGACACTACTCAGAGCCATCTGTAGCGCGATCTATCAGCCGGAATTCCACCAAAATTCATGGAGGGACTAAGGACGACATAAGAAAGATTTTCCGTGAAAAACAATTAGTTCCAAAAGTCACCGATAGGGGACGATATGGCGCTGTTGTGGTCGGCGCAACCGAAAATTTGCATAAAAGGCAAGTAAAACATCAAAATGCAAATTCATGACTACATAGTGGACAGCAGCGTCAGTATTTTAGGCTATAAAGATCGGTGCGGTGTCTGTAGCGCCTTCGCTTTGCATGAGGGTCATCAGTCGCTTTTTTCCACTTGCATGGTCACCTCGCTCCCCGGACCTAATCCATATGACATTTTTCTGTGGAGTGTATCTTGGTGGAGTCTCGAACGTGGTGGCCCAAAAGGACAACATATCCAAGATTTAGATGAAAATTCCTGGTGATATGTTACGCTTGGTCGCTGAGAACGTAGTGTTTAAGATGCAATGTGTCATCCACAAGGACTGTGGTCACATTGAAGGAGGGAGAAGTGAATTTGCTGCATAAAGTGGTGTTGCAGTGAAATTTCTTTGTTATTCATTTGTCTGCTTACAACTTTTCGGCATTCATCCCTTATGTTTATAGCCCGAAAAAATGGCGCTGCTGTCGACTACATAGTCGTGAATTTATATTTTTTATGTTTTACTTCTCTTTAAAGCAAATTCTTGGGTGTGCCGATAACAAAAGTGCCATATCTTACCCTATCGGCGACTTTTGGAACTTTTTTTTTTTTTTGCCTTTTAAGCAGATTCTTGGGTGTGCCGATAACAAAAGTGCCATATCTTCCCCTATCGGCGACTTTTGGAAATTTTTTTTCCCGGAAATTCTTTCCCATGTCTCTATCAATTTTGGTGGAATTCCGGCTGATAGTTCGCTCTATAGATGGTTCTGAGTAGTGTCAGTTTAAAAAAAATCACCCTGTATATTGATAACAATCTCAGATATTTCACTCTGTGTTTGCGTGACTTGCAACGAGGAGAAATTATATTTCACTTGTGCCATTTTGAGCAAAAGTTTCGAAGTTCTTTTTTTCAGACAGTTCAACTGGTTTTAATTTCCTGATAGTAGTCTGTTCAGCTATATTTCTCATTTATTTAGATAAGTCGATATAGAAAAGAACAAAACCAGAAATTACCTTTAGATTCCCAATAATCACTTTTGAATCAGATATTGATCCTAAAAATGCAAACAAAACCCTAAGTAAAAGATCGAAGTTTTGAAATTTGCGATAAATTTTCCAAATTAGAAAATGTAGTACTATATTACAAAACATTTTTAGCAAATCCTGTCAGTCATTTTGAAATTTCGAAAGTTCACCTAACTACAAAAATATATTGACCAAATTTTTTTTCAACATGCTGCACGTTTCTTTCAAAAGATGATATATCAAGAGTTAAAAGATTTGAAATACAGAACGTGTAGTTTGAAATTATATTTATCCTTTGCTTAACATGATATTGGGCAATCTGCATCGCCTACTGATACGCCACCTTAAGAGACATTAGTTTTGGGGATGTTTTCAAGAAAGCAATTTCTAAAGTGGTATCCTAGGGTCGTTTCAAGCTGAATCAACTGAATAGATCTTATTGCGTGTTTACTGTTTATACTGCCTTTTTAAAGCCCAGTATCAGTGTTTTAAAGAGGTTGGAGTTCAGTGTTGAATTAATAAAAATATTTTAATGTAAAATACTATGGTATAGATATTACTCTGTTTAGCCTTTTGGGTAGAAAAATACTTAGCCTATTAAATGTATATCTCAAACTGCCACCCATTAATTATTTTTTCCTAAATATGCTTCTAGTGACTCAATAAAAATTAAACTTATTTCAGAGTTACCTGTTTGGACCTTGTAGGATATTGTACATTAAAGAATGCGTGATGGAAAAGTGAATCAAATGTATATTTTAAGATATTGGGTTAAAAGAAATAAATCGAAATATATCTCCATTTCTGTTGAAATTCTAGTAATATCGAATGAAATAAATCTAACACACTTAGAAAAGTAAGGTATAAAATTGCTAACAGTCAAAGAACTTACTTTATTATATTTTATTTTAAAGTCTTTGAAATGATGTATTTGATGCAATGTACGATTATTTTGAATATGAGTAGTGTTATTTTAGAATTGAATCTGAAACTGTTTCAGCAGTATTTAAATTAGAATAAAAATCATAATATCAAAATCCTTTTATTTATACCTTTTTATTTATACTTATGCCAAAAAAAACTTTTTTGCACATTTTTAAAAATTTTAGAACTGCTCGTAGAGGTATTCTATCTGATAAGGGCGTATTTTTCAATTTTATTTTTATTGAACATTTTGTACTTTGATAACACGTATCATGCTTCCTGGGGGTAAAGTCTACTTCATGGCACTCCGAAAATTTTATATTCTGATCTAACATAAAGTATCACATGTGATCTAGCATAAAGTACAAAACCGCAAAGGCCTGAGGTAACCTAGTGGTAGCGCTTTGGAATTCGGTACTGAGGGGGCTCAATTAAAATATCGACAAGCGCCATTAAATACCTCCGTGTCTAGGCTAGATGCACGTTCTGTAGAGTAGAAAATCCCTCTATGAGGTCAGAGGGGTTAGAAGGTTGAAGGTTGAAGAGGGTACGATCCCCCCCAGATGTCACCCCTGGTGGTGCTCGGTCAAAATTGAGTTGGCACCTGGCTAAATCGGACTCCAAGCCTTGTGGTGGAGTTATAAACTGGAGTCGCACCCCTCAGACCGCTAGCCTATATGGACCGATCTGGAATACGTCCAGCCAGGGGGCATCAGACACAGCAACAACAACAAAACTGCAAAGAGAAATTCAGGATTTAATTTCTACTATTGTAATCAGTTATGCTAAATATTAGATTCTAGATTTCATAAAATCCATACACTTCGGTACGAGTATTTTGTGAAACAAAGTTAAAAAACTTGGAAATGCGAAAAAAAATCTAAAGCATTCAAGAAATATTTCAATCAGTTAAACAAATATATTTTTAAAACAACATATAATATAAAAAATTACCTCAAGAGAAGTTGCTAGTGGTAAAATAATTAGAAAGTAGATCACAGAAAAAGTATAATATGCCTTAATAGATTAATTAATCTTTCGTTGATTTTGTAATGAAGCAAATTTAATATTTGCATTTAAACATTTCTTTTAGAAACATGTGAGATGTTATTTTAGTTATTCTATATCAGTTTTTTTCTTGTGACATGTTTGCACGTAAATGAACACATACATTGTAAGACTTATGGTCTTTATATTTTCCATACATAATAGCAATGAGAACTTAGTAATCGGCAGTATATTTCAACAAATCAGTATAATGAATTCTAAGATAAAGCGTTTTTACTGTGCGAAATAATGAAAGTGAACCTTTAAGCTAACTCTTTAAACTTTTCCCTTCTTGAGAATGAGACTTTTAGATCATTATATATATATATATATATATATATATATATATGAACATTATTATGTTTCATATGATAATCATAGAAACAAAATATTGTAGTATATTGATTGTGAAATTCACAACTTTAAATTTAAATTCATATAGGGGAGATCCGTGTAATATGGACCCCCTAAGCTAGAATGTTCATAAAACTATAATTATTAAAAAAAAAGATATTTAATTTATTGGCTCCTCATTGCAATTGTATAGCTGCATGGTTCAAACTTGGTAAAGTTCTGTAGTAACTATTAATAATTGCAGGAAATATTTTTTAAATTTTCGTGTCAGTGGTCCATATTACACATACGTTCGTGTAATATGGACCGGACGTATGTGTAATATGGACCACTGACACGGAAATGAAAAGTATGATATAGAATGAAAGACGGATGCACAAAACTATGCTTTTAGTAAATCCATTTCTAGTACAGCAATCATAAAAATAATAGTGTATCGGGTTGGTTATATTGGAGCAATCTTCATGCACCCATGACCAGCATTTCCCGCATCTCATCCAGTCTTCCTCCGTACTCTCCCCGCAGAATGCGCAGAAAGTAAACGGTTCAGTAACTTGATTCGCAGCTGTCTCCTGGCCGGAGGTTCCTGGGGATGTCCTTACTGAGACCCTTGGAGCTGCCGAGCGTTTTCGCTCTGTTGTCTTCTTCTGTGCAAGCATCTTTTTTTGAGCTTTCTTTGATATTTTTTCCTTTTTTCCGACGTTGTTGGATGTCTAGCTTTGGTCGCTTCTTTTTTTTCTTTTATTTTCTGAAACGGCCTTCTTGAAACGGGATGAAGTCAGAACAGTGGCCTCTGAAGTGTTTCCCTTTCTTTTTCTTAGGCTTCTTTGTACGCAATGAGGAAAGGGACTCATGTTATCCACTGCGAACAAACTACACTCCACAAACTACAAAATGTAGTTTTATGACTAACGAGAACCGGAATTTTCTCCTGGACTACATCTTCTGAAGTCGGCTCTTCGGAAACATACGTGTTCTGCTAGACTGTAGCGTCAAGTGTTGGGTCGATGGGAACTACATTTTCTGACAAGTGGTCGTTGGTCTCGTCTTCTAATGTGACTCGTGGTGGGGCTTTATCAGAAACTTCGGATGGAGCTCAGTCGAAATCGTGAAATACATGACGATTGAGAGGCCAATTCCCACCTGCACGGAAACCATCCGCAGCGATTTCAAAAGCTGCCGACCGTCCATAAGCCTTCCCGAATAGTAGTCCAGTCAATTTGTGCTCAAAAGGGGCCCTAGAGGGAAAATTTTGGGGTAGTTTTGATTTCTTCCATTTTATATGTTTTTTGGAGTGCTGAATCCGAATCTGAGGTTTGCTAACAAAATTTCATGACGCAACATTCAAGAAAATGCAAAAAAAGGTAAAAATTTTCATTTTTTGGCGGTGTTTTGCTTATAACTCGGAAACTATCAACTTTTCGCATACAACCCCAATTAATCAAAATGAAAATACATAAAATTTCCTACAAATTTTACTATATAGGTTTTTTCTCCGAAGGACCGTTTGGGCTCAAGCACTATTTGAAAATTGGCGTATTTCGGCTGTCTCCGCAAAAACCCACTTTTTCCAATCCAAAACTTTAATTTTTCATTAAAGGCTGTCATTTAATTCCTCCTTCCAATACAATGTAGGATTTTCAAAATCACATTGTATTTAAATTCTGTGCAAATATAATTCCGTCTTGTACGTCTTTTCATTTTATTTATTCTCTCCCAGCCTCACCAAATGATTTTATAACTGCCCCGTTTGGTTTAAAAGCAAGCCCTCTTTCCTTCCATTCGATTCATTCACAGACTAGTCAAAGGCAACTACGTCACCGTGTACATGCGTACCCAGTCTCAAGGCCCTCTTTATTGGTCATGAGGTTTCCTCCCTTCTCCCCCCCCCCCCAAAAAAAAAAACACCGGTCATCTGCTTCCTGCCAGTGGCAGTGCGAAAGTAGTACGAACTCATATGTTAGCTCACAGAACTTTGGCCAAAATTGTGATTCAATCAATGGCCCTGTCGCCAACAATGGTGGATCAGTTGGAGGAGATCTTCTTCAACGTGGACAGAACAGTCATTCTTTCAAATGATGTGAAGGATATTATAAAAGATGTGCAAGAAGAATTCAAAGCTAAACTTCAACTGTTGGCAGAACGTGGTCCCACTGCCAAGAACTGGGTTGTATATTTTGAAATGGTGACTTTGATTAAGCACTTCATTGAAGCAGAAAGAAGCAACAACTGGGATCTACATCTCCAAACCATATATGAAATGTTCCCTTTCTTTCACACCAGTGGCCATAACCTGTGTGCCAAATGCAGCCATCTTTACTTCCAGGATATGCATAACTTGAAAACTGCAATGCCATTTGCAGAATACGAGCATTTCACAACCCGAGGATGTTTCACAATTCGTAGGAGTGAGAAACTGTGGTGTGGAACCTGGAGTGATATGGCGACTGAACAACCGCTAATGAAGTCAATGAAGACAAGTGGTTGTCTCACTCATGGCGTGGAGTAAATGCAAGCGGTGTGACAAGATGGACACTAGGGATGACAGCACTGCATAGTGTGTGCCAAGAGATTTAGCGCTTTACAGGAGTGGACTCACAACGTCAGAACAACACGTTGACAGCAGAGATGCTATGTAAAAGCGAAACAACGCTGAAGCAGATAAGTTTCTGAATAGGTTTCACGAGCATCCTCCTTTTCCAGAGTCCACTGGATTAATGTCACTAAGTACAGGTGTTGTCGCAGATGAGAGGATCAACTGCCACTTGTCCAATGAGATGGGCATGAAAGGTATACTGCGCATCGTTCGTGGTGATTTTCAAGATGTAAAATTCAAACGAAGCGAAAGAGTGCAGCCTATTTTGATCATGCACAGCTCTATTCAGATACAAGACAGGGATGTAGTCATCAATCCAACCACACTTTTCCAACGAATGACCATCGTGAAACATTCATATGAAGAGCTGCGAGAATTTTTGCGTTACGAAATTAGCCCCTACCCTCCCTCTATTTTAGATGAGCACGGGATGAGGAAAGGAACAAAATCGAGCTTGTACAGAGCTTTTACACCGACTCCAACTGAACAGGGGGACTTGAGCGACAAAAATATGTCATTGACGGATTTTTTTGTTACACCGGGTCAAATGACACCACGGACAGACATATGCAGAAATTTGCAGCAGTTATGTATCATATGTCAAGTCGAACTACAAATTAAATGCCATTGTCATTTATGATGGCTACCCAGACGAAGCTTATGAAAGTACCAAGCAAAAAGAACAATTGAGATGAGCGCAAAGAAAACAATCTGCTGCAATATCATTTACAGAATCGATGGTGCCCACTGTCTCGCAGGAGAGTTTCCTTGCAAACTCCAAAAACAAGAGCCGGTTGATATCTATGCTAATGGAAAAATTTGATGATGCAAAAATTGATTCACAGCAAGCTGTGGAGGACGCTGATATCTTAATTATCACAACAGCTCTTATGTTAGTCCCGTCAAATGAATATGTGACAGTGGTGGGGGAAGATATCGATCTTTTGGTGATTTTGATTGGCCTGTGTAGCCCTGATATAGAGAATGTCTTCATTTTGAAACCAGGAAAAGGGAAGATGTCTGAAACCCTCTGCAATTCCCATCTTGCCACTGACAAAATCCTATCAGACCATATATTGTTCCTGCACGCGATGTGTGGCTGTGACACCACTTCTGCTTTGTTTAATCAGGGGAAACTGAAATTTCTTAAAGTCCTGCAGAGGAACAATGACTTGCAGCCAGTCATCGATGTTTTCAAAGATCCTCATGCATACCAGGACGAGATTGCCGAAGCAGGAAACGTGTTTCTCATGGCTCTGTATGGGAAAGGACATGAGACTAGCCTGAACGATTTGAGATACAGGCAATACGTATCGTCATCATACAAAAGTAAAACCAACATTGCCTCACTACTCCCCACCGAAGCTGCTGTACGACAACATTCCCCGAGAGTTTACTTTCAAGTGCAGCAGTGGTTATCCGGTGAAACCACACTCTACGAGCAACAAAGAGACCCGAACGAGTGGGGTTGAAAAAACAAGGAATGGTCTCGTGCCAGTGCCAACCACTTTGAACCCTGCATCGGACTCGATACTTCGGCACATTTCTTGTAAATGTAAAAAAGGCTGCCAACGCAATTGTGGATGCAGGAAGGCTGGCCTCCATTGCTCCCCGATCTGCACATCGTGCGAAGGGCTGTGTGAGAACATCGAGCTCCCGGAAGACAGCATTGACTTTGACGAAGAAGAGACCGAATAAAGAGACGAAGAACAGACTGAAGAAATACGCTTACATGATGAGGAAGGTATGTCTAATCTCACAATCTATTTCGTAATCACTCATCTCTCCTTAAGATATGATCACAAGTTGTTGCGTTCTCACCACCTCTTTCACTTTCCAGATGAACAAGCCCCGATTCTGACGACAGAACAACCCGAACCTGTGACAGGACTCGCCGCCTTCGAAGAACATCAGCCAGGACCCTCTAAACGACAACGGCTGATATTTTCGGCAACAGCTCATAAGATTTTTCGTTGGAATTTCAACTTTTTTGTAACTGAATTTGTACAATTTCGGACTTCATTAAATAACTTGAACATTATTTTATTTTTGAAAAAAATTACCTGTACCTCTACATATACGATCTAAATAAGGTATGTGCATAGAACTGGGAGGAATTCATTAATTGACAGCCATTAATAATAAATTAGAATTTTCGAGTGGAAAAAAGTGGGTTTTGCGGAGACAGCCGAAATACGCGAATGTTCAAATAGCGCTTGAGCCCAAACGGTCCGTCGGAGAAAAACCTAAATAGTGAAATTTGTAGGAAATTTTATGTTATTTCATTTTGAATAATGGGGTTATATACGAAAAGTTGACTTTCCGAGTTATAAGCAAAAAACCGCCAAAAAATGAAAATTTTTAAGTTTTTTTTTGCATTTTCTTCAATGTTGAGTCACGAAATTTTGTTAGCAAACCTCAGGTTCGGATTCAGCACCCCAAAAAACATATAATATGGAAGAAATCAAAACTTCTCCAAAATTTTCCTCGTAAAAACACAATTTGACTGGACTATAGTTCACACACTTGGAATTGTGAAATGGCCCGTCCAGCATGTTCCCTCATCCACTTGTCCATCTCTTGGGAATAGTAGACGCTTAATGGACGAAAGAAAGCGAGGTCCAAAGGCTGTATTCGATGGGTAGTTTGCAAAGGAAGTGGTAGTATGATCCCCCCTGCTTCTCTGGTCAGTGGTTGTGTAATATGGACCAGTGGTCCATATTACAGAACAGCGCATGGTTCATATTACACGCATGGATGGAGCAACGTTGTTTCCAATCATATATCGCTATGCAAAATGGTGCGCATAAAATTCATGTATACATTGTTAAGAAAATAAGTACATTTGCTACTATTAAAGTGAAAATTATATTAAAATTACTTAACAGCGGAAAGCAATACTTTTATTTTAACATACCTGTTATATCAATGATCATATAAACCAAAAACACAATTTCATAATCGTCCAAATGCTGGTACACATGTACAAGTAACCTCCTGCTTTGGATAACACTAAAATTCACTAACGGCAATGGGATGGTTCTGCTATCTAGTGGAGAACAGATTCGATATGGTCCATATTACACGATGGTCCATAATACACGGATCTCCCCTATTCCATTTTTAATAAAATACTTACTACTTAGTTTTATTGGAAATGAATTCCCAATATATTATTTCCCGACCGTATTATATAAACGGGTACCAGTTTTATTTTATAATTTTTTTGGTTTAGAAGTTTAAAAAAAAGTCAGCTGATTAGTTTTTCTTTCACTGAAAAGCTGTTACTCTAGAAGAATTAATGCAACTTTTTTTTTTCTTTCTAATATCGAGAGAGGAATGTTTATCTTTGATATTACGCTATGCATAATATTAAAACTAAAATATCATCTAAGATTTTAATTAAAATTCCTGATGTATCAAACTGAAATCTTTACTCAAAAAAGCACAAATAAACTGCACAACTATTCTGCGAAAATTAATCCTCACTTGGTTTATGAGTATAATGATACATGTTATTCTATAAATAAAATCTTGGGATGCTTTTAAAAAATATTTACATTATAATTATTGAAGGTAGAAAAATAAGAATTTTAGATTATTATTTTTGTTAACTTATAAAATTTTAATATTTTAATGTTTGTTGTTTGATAACTTTCCAAACGAAATTTTGCTTGATTAATTCATGAAACATTTCGTAAGAAAAATTAACTTGACTTTTTCTAAAGAAATGAGTTTAAATTTGCTTAATTGTAACTTCTTTCAAGGAAAACATTATTAAAATTTTGAGGATATAAATTCTATCAAATAGTTAGTTATTAATAAATTACTGATTGCTTGAAATTTGAGATGAACTCAGGAATCAATATTATTTCAAACACTAATAACCGTTTATATACTAAGCATTTTTTAAATGTATTTAAATACTAATATATAGTATGTTGTGATCAGAACGAAGTCAGAAAGACTAAAATTTTAGCTCGTTTAATACGTGAACTTGTAAAATTGATTTTCATAAATAATAAAAATTATTAAAATATTTTTTTCTTTATTAGTACAGAAGGTCCTTTGCACTTTATGGAAGCGATTTTGTAATTTGTTTTTGGCGTTAGCATTTTGAGATAAATATTTGGCAACTTCAGAATAATCGTCTGCTATTGTTTTGCTTTGATTGGAATGTAAAATAAAAGATTTATTTTGAAAATGGCTCCTAAAATTGATAGATGGCTCGAAGGTTACGTAACTGCAATTTCCGGGGAGAAATATTTGTATCAACAAATTATAAAACGGTGTAAAAATTTCGGTTATGGCATTTCAAAAATAGGTATTTATAATACATTAAATTTGTAAGAGAAAAAACGTCTAAGTAAAAGTAAAAATGAAAACATGACCACCAAAACTCATCCTAAGACTGTTCGAACGCAGGTAAATATCAAGAAAGTGAAGTCTCTGATCCTAAAAGAAAATACTCCGACTCAAAGATCCATTGCATTGAAACTAGGAATGTCTTCTGGCACTGTAAGTAAAATCACTCATAAAGATTTGAAGTTGAAAAAGATGTTTAAACCTAAAGTTCATCTGCTTTTGCAAAGCATATAGCTGAAAGAAATTCAAATAATAATACGCTGACCTGGACTCAAGAGTCCACACAGCAATTTTTTTTTCTCGAATTAGTGCAACCAGCCATCTCATAAAGCAATGAACACTCTGCCTGAGACTATTAGTTTTACCGAGTAAAAACCTTCTATACGTTCACAATTAAATCCGTCCCCATAACTGTGTTCAACCTGAACTACTTTGTCCCTTTTCTCTCTCTTTTTCTTTGACTTTGTTTGTATATCTATATACATCAATATTCTAATATCAAAACAAACAAAACAATATATGTATCAACCCGACATACAAATCATAAATAATAATCATCACAAATATGCTATAAACACACTGTCATAATTTGTTTTACATTATATCAACAATATTCTTAAAACTAAACAAACAAATCAATGTATGATCCACCCCGACATACAAATCATAAATAATATTCAAAACAAATATACTATAAAGACATTGTCACAATCGGTTTTACTTTATAGCATCAATATTCTAAAAAACAAAACAAACAAATTAACGTATGCTCCAACCCGACATACAAATCATAATCATTACAAATATAGTATAAACACACTGTCACAATCAGTTTTACATTATAGTTTCATATCTTACATATATTGTTCACAAGTCATATAGAATACTATTTTATCATATTTTCTTGACCTGAATTATTCATCATTTATGACATTTATGAACATAGTTTTTACACAATTTGTTTATAACTAATTGCATATTATATCATAATTTTATTTCACAATAATTTTATTTCCTTATAATCAATTTACCTATAATTCCAATTGTTTTATTTATCAGTATTTTATTATTATTGCAATGCTCATTGTGACTATTTTATATTTAACGTCTTTACTGTGATTAAGCCCGAACCCTGGACTCCGGAGCGCAGTGATGAAGCCATATGCTAACTTTCCACGGACAACAATTCTTTATATTTACTATCATTTGCAATCTCATTAACATCCTATGCTAATTTATATTAAATTTAGGCTATTTCATTCTTGTAAACTTTCTTATTAAACCTTAGTATTGTTTCAAAATAGTTTTTCTTTTGCAACTTTAGTGACTTAATCAGTATTACAGTCAGTTTCCCTTTAAATAAACTTGTGCCGGCAAACTAGTCCTGCACTCACAAAGCAAGGACCATTCTGCGGCCTGAAGGTCAAAATGACAAACCAATCCTGAACTGCGTGTTTAAATAGTACGAACGTAGGCTTGTAAAGTAGTTGATTCCTGTACTCGAGGAAGCGATTTCTTCTACCAAAAGACTATTCGGAGTTGGTGTAAGTATCTAAATTAGTTGCTAATTTATATTTTTAACTCATAAATTACATTATTGTAACTGCTTAAAGCTTGCATATCTAATTCACAACCTTACAGTCATTATATGTTTTTGGTTCAATCCTTAGGCCAATTTCCCAACTATATCCAGCTTTGCTTATATTTTTACTAGGTTCGCTAAGTTATAGCAGTGATAAATTGATTTCGCATTTTATTGTTATAATATTCATGATTTCTAACTGTCCTCATTTATTATATAAGCACCCCTATTTTTTGACTTAATATTAATTCATTTCATAGTACATTTATAGTATTCAAAAACAAACAATAGTTCTTAAACCACATTGATAAATTTTCACTACATAAACACTATACTACTTAAAATCGTTTAACGAATTTTCCTTTTCCTTTTATTTTTTACCAATTTGTATAAACATATTACTATTACCATAATGTTTTGTATAGACACAGTGCTACTTAAAAACATGTTTTTGCAAAATTTTCTTGCCTATTTTTCTTTGTATAAACACCAATACGATACTAGACATACTAAATCAATTATTTTCAAAATGGATTAACCTCATAATGTATATCTCCTTTTAGTTTAACCATATATTACAGTTTTGCACGTGCTAGACCCGAATCGACAGTCTGCACGCCCGAAGTCCGAGATGACACCGATTGACAGTCTATTGTAGCGCTATCACTTTTTTTTGGAACGAAGTTTCTTTTACGCAGCTTATAGTAGAGTGAACTGGAAGAAATCGTCACGTAACGAAAAAGCGTTATGCCACCTCCAGGTGACCTTTCCCTCTCTTTTTCTTTTTTAGTGGCTTTTGCATCATCGGAATGGCGTGGTGCTATCGGCTTGGTCTGGAGTGTGACTGTTCCCGAGTTCGGGCCTCGGCGGTGCTGTCAGGTTTATTGGGTGATTGCCTGGTATTCTTATGTTTAGGCTATGGTTATTTTGTTTGTTATTGTTTTGATTCACGCGGAATTTATATTGTGTCATTATTGCAATTTTATAATGGAAAGTCGAGAAGCAGAAACTGCGGTTGTAAGTGTGTGTGTTCGTGCGAGTATCGAGAAGCAAGCATTGTGCGCGGTCAGCTGTATAACCTCAATTCTAAACACGTGTAAATATTATTTAAACATATTTTTTGTTTGTTATTGCTTTAATTTAAACGGGATTTATATTGTGTCATTATTTTATTTTTGTTGATGATTAAATAATAAAATTAATCCGATTAAAAATTATGCTAGGTAACATCTAAATCAAAATAATTTATATATTAAAATTTTTAATTTTAATAAAATAATTAATTTATATATTAAAACTTTTAATTTTAATAAAAAAAATTTAGATTTTTTTTACTTGCTTGGTATTTTCCGAACAACCTTAATAAGAAAAAAATTATATTAATTTTTATTAATATTTTAGAAAAAAAATGCTGAACGTGCTGAAAGATATAGAGATAAATTGAAATTAAAAAAGCAATGTGCTGAACTTGACTTAGTTCTATCATCAAAAGAAGATTCATTACCGACTGTATTAATCAAAAATAATAAAGAAACTAATCATCGCCATGATACAAACTGTGAAGAATTAATCTGTAGTCAGTTTCAAATTCAACAACCAATAAATATTGAAGCTCAGCAAGTAATAAGTCCAAGTTTTCCATGATTTGAAGACCCATACGAGGAACATGATGAATGTTCAACGCGAAACATCCTATTACATCATGAAATATACATTGCTGGCGACGGTAACTGCCTTTTTTCATCTTTCATAAGAATTTTACATCTTCAAATATCTGCATCAGTCCTTCGACAGCAACTTTATAATTCATCCTACTTAAATGCTTATCAAAATCCAATTAGTGCCAGAAGTATACTAAGTAGTGAATTTGAATAAGGAGATTTAGTTTTTTATTCATATTTTCCAGATCATACAATCAAAATTTATGCGTGCACTTTCATTATTTTAATAATAATACAAAAAGAGAAGTTGTTCGTTTTTGTTATTTTAAAAATACACTAATATAATCAATAGAAATCTACATATTAAATCACGTTTAGAGTTGAAAAAATAACGTAAGAACCTTCGTTCCTGACGGGGGTCCCCCGACCGCACAATTTATTTATTTTTAAAAGATTTGCTTTATTTATTACTTTTTCTTAAATCATTAAAGATTTATATTATTTCAAAACTTCTATGCGTGCTATTATTTCACGTATTTACATTTTATTTTAAATATAAACACCTTTACTTTCATATTATGCACTTTGAATTAACCTATATTTCCCATTTCTTCATCCATATTAGAACGTATTATATAAACACTGTATTACTTAATCATCTATTTTACAGGTTTTCTTTAACACATTTTTTCTTTTAAGAATTTGTATAAACACCATAGTAGTACCATTATGTTTAGCCAAAACAATATATTACTGTGACAAGTATTTTACAAACTTTTTTCTTTAACATTTTAAATCAAATTGTATAATCACTATTCCTGTGTAAATTAAACTAAATATACACATTGCTACTTAACATATGCCCACTGTCGCAATTGCATAAAAGTGCATAACGGCCCGTTAATATGTAGCAGCACATAAATTTAACATAGTATAGGTTCAATAAGTATTCTACTTAAAAATAGTAAACTCGTATCTCTTTAACAATATAATTACACTGCAACAGTTATACTATTGCCTATTCAATTTGTTTGTTATATTTACTTTATATTCTTATATAATACAACTCCATTACCAATCATATTGTACATACATAGTACTTAGTTTTGTACACAATAAACAACCGGCTATTATGGATGAACAAAAGGTAAGTCCATAAGGACACTCACAATTTTCTTTATGTACTTCTTGCAATAATAATTATTATAGAATTTGTTCTTGTCCCACTGGTCTATATCATTTGGTAGCGTCTTACTAATATCTCTAAATAGCAGACAGGAGAATAAACAATGTTCTATGGTTTGATTTTCTCCACGCTGACATTGATCACTCTTAAGGTGGAACCTGTTCTGGTACTCCCCAATCGCACCGTGCCCCGTCAAAAATTGGTTTATTTTTAAGTCACCACATAGCCTACCTTGGTTAATTCTGGGATATATTTCATAAACTCGCCTTCCTTTTACACTACTGTCCCATTCATTTTGTTATTCAATAATACCATATTTTACAATCTTATGTTTGATTATCTGTTTGTTTGCTTATAAGTTGTTCTAATTACATGCAACTCTGACGCTTCCTTGGCCGCTTTGTCTGCTTCTTCATTACATTCCGTACCTATGTGTGATTTGACCCAGTGCAGGTAGATTAGCATCTTTTCTTGTTTCATCACTTCTTTTATATCCTCAATTATTTCGCCTTTAAATTGTCACGATTTGAAAACCTCTAAAGCACTCATAGAGTCCGTAAAAATATCAAACTCTCTTGTACCCTCATCTCTCATCCTCAATATCGCCATCTGCAATGCTCTGATTTCTGCAGTATAAGAGTTACCCCCAAGTATTCTTTCTCTTGTCATTTCTTTTCTCTGTCTTCCCTATATATAACAACTCCAGCACCTATTCTACTCTCTTTTCTCGATCCATCTGTGTATATCTTGACGCCCGTCCTGGGGTTTACCCCCTTTATCCAATTTAGGGTAATTAAGTTTTCTAATGTCACAATTCTTCTCTTTCTGGTCTCGCAATTTTTGTCATTGAAATTCTCGCCCTCTATTTCTAGTTCCTTTCCTTCTTCAAATATTTTAAAAATTCTATTATTTATTCTTGCCCTGATGTTCAGTGGAATGCAACCCGCCAGGACACACAAGGCATCAGTGGCAACGGTTCGATAACATTTAGTAATGAATAAAAGGAACGGCCTTTCAACTTGTTTGAGCTTCATGTTAAATATTCTCAAGTCCCTGTACCAAATTTCTGCAGCGTATAATAGTGCCTTTTCAATAACCGTGCTATATATCATCTTTACTATATCCAGGCTATTTCCCCAAGTCTTTTTAACTAATCTTGTTAACTTTCACATTTTTTTAAATATTTTTTCTTAATCATTTTCAAATGCTCATAAAAATTTTACCTATGGTCAAACATGACTCCCAAATATTTCATCTGAGTAGCATATTTTTCTGGTTTCTCACCAATTTTAATCATGGGTCTTGTTGTAACCTTTCCTTTACTTTTTATAATCATATATTTGCATTTTTCAATACTAAATTCTAATCTATTTTTACTAGCCCACTAGCTACAAATCTGTAATAGTTCTCTTGCTAGATCCGTTAGTCTATATACTACATGGCTACTTATAATTACTATAAGGTCGTCAGCAAACGCCTGTATACTAAAATATTCTTTAAATTTTTCACTGTGTAGAACTTCATTGATCACAATGAGCCAGATAATAGGTCCCAAAGAAGATCCTTGCGGCATGCCAATGTTATATTCATAATCAACGTATTCCATTCTTACCCTTCTGTCTGTAATATAATTAGATATAATCTTAAATAGGTTTGTCTAAATCTAGTTTCTTTAGCTCCCTTATTATACTATTTCTCCTAACAGTGTTGAAAGCAGTTTTATGTCTAGACAAACTAGACATGTATGTTCGTTTTTATTCTTATTTTCTCTAATTAAATCCATTATATTGCTTAGGTCATGTAAATTGCTTTTTCCTTGCCTAAATCCATACTGCCTATATAAAAAGTAAATTGTTATTTGCTGAAGGAGAAACAAATTGTAGAAAATTATAAAGAAAAACACCTAGCTCCTGAAAAAGGAAAATTTGTGGTAACACTCGATGGGGCATAGGTATATTTAAGTGACTGTAGTAGAAAAAGATCAATTTTCTATTGCTCAGCTGACGGGAATGACCGTACGAAATGGCTACGTCAGTGTACAGAAAAGTTCTCAAAGGAGTTCATGATGGTAGCAGAATTTTGTTACGACAAATTAAAAATAAAATAAAAGTCTCAAGTAAAGCCAAAATTAATTCACTCTACTATCAGCAGAATATTTTAGAACCAATTTTTGAAGAAGAAATTCCAGTCTTATATGTAAAGGACATTGATAAAGTTAAGCTTCTTATGGACAAAGCCTCTAGTCCCACGTCTAAATCAACTGCCGCTTATTTAGCAAAGAAAGAATCGTAAACAGGAATAAAATGTATCCCCTTTAATAAAATAACTGTAAAAATACCTGACTCTTCTCCAATTGACTTTTGCGATTTCGGTTTTTTAATACGAGCCTTAGGAAAACGGCATCTAAGAACACTGAACGGACTTTGGAAAACGGTCCAAGAGGATTGAGGTAAAACTGACATGACAGTACTAAGCAAAAATTTACTTTCATGGAAATTCGAGCTAGATCTATTGTCTAGATCCATGGCTATCAGATAGAAGCAAATCACCGCATAAAATACGGCATTTATACATAAAACTTAACTATCAAAATGGTTTCCATAAAGTGTGAATGACCTCTTGTACAAGAAAAGAATAATTTTGTTCGTTACCATTTTTTAACTATTTATTTCGTTTTAAATTTATCGATGGACGAGACTTTTACCACAAAACAAACCGTCAATTGCATATGTCGATTCAAAAATTCCTTGCAATATTTCTACGCATTCTTTTGCATTATCTAACAGCACTGAGTATGGTGGTAGAGTCCAATTTCAAATTCAGCTTTTTCGTACACAATTACTTCATTGTTTTCAACAGCTTTTTCTTGTATTATAGTGACTTCTTTTGGGATTAGTACATTAAAAGGCCTCCAATCAGGGCAGATACGTCACCTAGCGCCTACACGTCTTTGCAGATACGTCACCTAGCGCCTAACATGTTGATCCCCTTTCATCATCGTCGATAGATACGTTGTTCGCATTTTTAAGGGGATGGTGGACCTTTCAAAGCGATTTTTGAACTTTTTACCACAGAGATATGAAATTTTGTATATATATTCATTAAAGTATAACAATATTAAACACCTTAAAATTTTTATAAATATTTAAAAAAAAATATTTTATAATTAAAAAATTTAAATTAAATTACCCTTCTTTAAAATGCTCCTTGCGACTCAATTTTAAACTTTCCCCCTTAATTTTGCATTTATATTGCTTATAAATACTTTCTGAACAAAGTTATGTATTTTTTTGTACTTTCGTTGAATAGTTAATTTTTAGAAAATATTTTTATGCTTGTACTCTGAATTTTCGCGAAATTTTTGTACTTTTCTACACTAAAATTAAACTTTTATAACCTAAATGACCTCGAATCCCAAAATGGATACATAACTTTATTTTGATGTATTGCAGGAATCTTTATTATAAATTTCATAAAATTTCGTCAAAAATTATGACGCGAGGAGCATTTTAAAGACTTGCAAATCTGGAAATTTCTCATTTTGAGAAAAAGTCATTTAAAAGATAAATTTTTATCTACCTTTAATACTTACTACTCTAAAGCCACCAATTTTTCATTTTTCTTTTCACTACACATTTTAAATGCATTTCATTCCAATATTTACATGTTTTTAAAATATTAATACAAACCCAAAAAAAATTCCAATTTTTGCTCGATTTTTGGTAATTTGAAAGTCCACCATCCCCTTAAAATCGCTCATTTCTGAATCAACTGTTGGTTTAAGTCACTAGTTTCCACTTTTTGAAGGATTGTATATTTTCAGAAATCATTGCCCTAAAGTGAAGTATGAAAAGAGTTTTTTTTAGAAATTTTATTCACATAATGAAATTTAGCGCATTTTAAGTGAATGTAGTAGTTACATAAGTTGCTAAACCCATAAATGTTAAATCATCCACTGTGTTTTAATTTTTGTACTAACCATAGTTTCTCATTAAATATGGGCTTGCTACAAGAATGTTGGAAAGACAAGTGCCTACTATCTTATAAAAAAACCTATTAAAACAATGCGCCACATCTATCTATGACGGCTTTGAAGCATCATTCTCTTTTCACCTCTCGGATAGATTAGCAAGAGGTTTCTAAAGAAAATTTCGAAATCTTCTTTTACTGCCATCACTGCAGACATTCCTTTATTCGTATTATGAATGAGATGTATCGTCACCGGCTACGTGTATAATATTTTTATACGAAATGCTTCTATGTAAGGACTTAGAGGCTTTCTACAATAACAATGCACTGTACAAGAGAGCTGCGCAGAGGTAGAATGTCTTTCCACAGAGAGCTCTCTAAAAGTTTTAAATTAATAATAAATAGTTAGAATGCCAAATATATGCAGTCGTTGGTCTGAAATCCTAATCTTATAAATATCACACCCTACACTAAATAAATATTCATGAAATATTGACTTCAGGTAATCCCATGTGGCAGAATTTACTTTCCATGCGATTCAACTGATGTGACGAAACATATGTAATATGCTCAGAATTCGGATGTTATTACTTCTTTAAAATCATTCTGTAACTCCATATTTAAATTTCAAAATAATCAGAATCTGCTGTTGTGAATAGCTTATATCAAGGTTTTAAGCTTGAATTCTGTATGTTAAATTGAACTGGACTACACTTTTAAATATCGCACTGACTTACAATTTTAAGTAAATGAAATACAGTTAATATTCCACTGAAACATTTTGTAGGATAAAATTTTTAGACATACAACTGAAG
Source organism: Dolomedes plantarius (assembly GCA_907164885.2). Lineage (NCBI taxonomy): Eukaryota > Metazoa > Arthropoda > Arachnida > Araneae > Dolomedidae > Dolomedes > Dolomedes plantarius. The sequence continues at coordinate 127,621,731 of OU015501.1, forward strand.
AAAGAAACGTACATCTCCAAAACACTTTATACATTCAGCCAGAATTGTGAATGTAGCAAAATTTTCGGATCTGTAGTTCTTTATTCAAAGAATGGGGCAAGAGATAAAAATATTTTCATAGCACTGAATATTTCTTAAATCATTTTAAATATTTTTTTTAATAAAGTGGAAATATTATGTAGTATTTTAGTTCATTTGTTTTTATTAAGGGTATCAAAAATAACTACTTATCAAATGATTATTTATTATTACACGTCTGAAGAACGATTACTTTTAGTATTGTTACAAAAACATAACAGTAAATATCAAAATATTGTAAAAAAAAATTAAATATCCATTATTATTTCAAAGAGAATTTTATAAAAGCATTTTTTTAAATAGAAAACAAATGCTGGAAAAGGAAAAATACATCTCAAAAAGACTTAGCACTTTGCTGTGCACTCTATGAATATGATTGATCAATGTAATCAGAGCAAAGATCTAGGATTCCTCTCCAGCTTTTCTGCCGACTTTTCAAAACTAACAACAGAAAATACTTATCACTAAATCAAAACATTGAGGCGTTTAAAAATGCTTATCAAAAGAGAAGATACTTCTGAGAAGTGTTTTGTTTGCAGAGAAAATAAGATTTTTTTTCAAAAGTGATCTCAAAAATGTTTCTATTCAAGATTAGGAACTCGTTTTTCCTCTTTCGACAGAGGTTTAAAAAGCGTCTAGTGTACTTACTTATTTTTATATACTTTATTCGCTTCTCATGCGACATTTTTATTTTTCTCAGTAAGGTGTAGTAGGAAAAATAAAAAATACGTATAAAATAAGCAATGTAAATATATACTATGTTTGTGTGGAAACTTAGCTATTCATAGGCATCAACAAAAAATTCTTATTATATAAAATTTTTAATTTAAACATTTTAAGCCTAGCTAAAATCTTGGAAGCAGAATAGATAACCCAGAGGAATGGATAAATTAGGAAACTTTTTTCAAAACACCTTTTAGCTGTTACATATAAAACGTAAACAAAAGATTAAAATATCATTCATGCTTTCTAGACTAACGAAAAATTTCTATCCTGAAGACTGAGATAAAATATTCAATACTTGCATAACATCTCAAAACTTTTGGTATCCTAAGTTTCCTCTTATAATTTAGACGTAATTATACTACAAGTGACTTCGTGAAAAATGTTGAATAACCATTATTTCTGCCAGCCAAAACAGTTTATAAAACTTATTTTATTTTTTTATTATTAAAAGCTTCTTAGTAAGGTATGAACAAATAAAAATGACGATAAAAAGGCCTGAATATTTTCTTAAAGCTCTAAGTATTGATGAATAGCTTCTAGGGGCAGTAATATTTCGCTTAGCAAGGGTTGTCTTGTAAAATCCTAGTCAGTTTTAACATATACTTCAAGAAATTGATTTGTTTTTTATTGTTATCCTTTGACAAAATGTATGTAGCAATAGTTGTAGAGCACTATTGTCGTAATAATTATAGAATCGTAATATAGGTTGTACCATTTTAAAGCCCTCTATATCTACTATTTCCTGTATACATCGTTAATTTGAAACTCTGCCTTATAAACCTTTCTATTGTATACTAATGTATTGCCTATGTGTGATATCTACAAACATTTCTCAACGAGTCATTCAGAAATAAACTTTTTGATTTAATTTTACTTTATTATTTGAATGCAAACAAAACATGTTAACTGAGCAATTAATTTTAAAATCATCTGTGTTTAAATCATCTGAACTCGTCATAATTCTATCCAAAAGTAGGTTCAAGAGAAAATGAATAGCAAAAATTGTAGAAGAGCAACATAATTCTATAAATTTTGCTAATAATATTTATTACGTAATAAACTCGTTAATTTTTTCTCATATCTATTATATCTAGCCCTGGTTATAGGATTTTAAAATTCAAAAGCTCATTTCTAATATGTAAATATAGAAGCTCAGCTTGTTGATTTTAAGAAAAATGTTGAATTACAATATGCTTCTTAACGATAATTTTCTTCTTAATAAAAATATTTATTATACACATTGAAGGAGCAGTGTTATTCAATGCAATATTATTATTTAGTTATTTAGTTGAGGTTATTTTGTTTAGAATTAAAAAGCTTTATGTAATTAAATAAATACCTTTATTTTATTTTTATGTACCATCATGTTTTATGTATTTACAAATTTACTTCTATAGATTAACATAAAAATTCGAGTTACAACCTATTCAAAATCCATCTAACGGAAAAACGATAACGGCTTGTAATTTTAACAGATTGAAATATTCTTTTTAAAGGAAAACTAACTAAACTCTCAAACTGTGTGTTTCTGCTTTTATTTCGACCACGTAAATGAAAGGACAGACATTTAAGAAAACAATTATATTTTCGCAAGAAAAGAGAGTAAATTTCTATGCATTACCTTTAATTTTTCATAGTAGTGATACAGAATATAAAGGGTTATATTGCAGATAATAAAATGATGTTCATTGAAATGAAAAAGGAAATTTAATCCTTATATGTATAAATTTAAACTAGAGCCCGACAACGACTCATATAATTGAACTTACAATTGTTCTTCTAACTTACAGTTTGTTGTATATAATAATATTGTGAAATCAGTTAAGGAAGTACACACAATCTTGTCCTATAAGTTAACAAGATTGTCAACTTATGTGACAACCTTACACATTACGTTTAGATTAATATACAGCATATAGCGCATGCATATGAAATAATACACAAATTTGAAAATACTTTTTTAAAAACCTAATCATAGCTTTATCTGAGTGGAAGTGTTGTGATGATAATTAATAGTTTAGAAATAATTAACGTTTATATTAATATCGGGTATTCAGATAATTAAATTAGTAAAGTAAGTAAATAAGTAAGTAAATTTTAGTAACGGTTATGCTTTGTATAAATCAATTTATTAAGCCTCTGCTAATTATATCTGAGGGTTTAAACTTGTGATGGTCAATTATTAGTTGATTTGATTAATGTCATCGCATTTGGAGAAGTGTGCGCAAGTTTCTCTAAATGTTTTGACATTGAAAAGAATTAAGTTTGAAATAGATCATCACAGGATTATACCTTATTGTTAAAAATATGGATAAATTAATAATCCTTATTTATAAACATTGTGAGTTGGCTGGTACGGTTTTTGGCTGGCAGAATTTTAATTCAAAGGTTTTAGAAATATTCATTGTTTTCCTTCTTTCCCTAAAATTGACCCTGTGCCTAGCAACAGCTTTCATAGCCTCCCCCACTATCGGTAACCCGATACGTCCGCTACGCGCCCTTTTTCGAACGGGGAGAAATCTCAGAAGGTCAGATGCAAGGCGCGCAGGGATACATCGCCGGGTGGATGACCAGGTCGCCGTGAAATTAAAATAATCAAGAAGAACGAGATGAGGGATGGGAAAAAGAAATTGTATAAAGAATTGCAGAGTGCAAGAGTGCCGCCTGTAGCCTTTCCCCCTCATTTCGGCCATTAGAATTCACGGAGCAACAAGGAACTACTTGGAATGGAGGATGGTTTCACCGGACTGATGGAAGTGGTGACAAGGTGCTGACGAGGGAGCGCGGAGTTTGAAAACATTAGAGATTGGGGGATCCTGAACGAAGAGCGAGGGCGAAAGACCGAGGGGTTGGGGCTGAGGCTCTGACCTCGGTACGACGCAAGGATTCGGGAGCTTGATATGAGGGCCACGGGTGAATTTGCTTTTTCCTTTACTTTCCTATCCTCTCTATAAATACTATCCCTAATTTTTCTCCATTTTTTAAAGCTGCAGCAGAATCATTAAGATTAAATTTAAATGTAAAATTAAATTTATGATGAGCAATTGCATATAGAATGACTTAGTTTTTTTTATATTCGCCAGCCATTTCATTTTGAATTTTCATTGTATATATTTTATTGTGTTGCGAGGATATAGATGTTGGTTTTTACAGCAATTGTATTTTTGATAATTTATTATTGGTATCTCGAAAATATGTTGATTAGGATTGATTACCAGATTGGGGGTAATAACGTGAATAAATTTGTTATGTTAAAGTATATCCTTGTCATGTCGGTCCTTGCCTTTTTAGTAAATTTTCTGATTTTCAGCTTTAGGTTTTATTTTTATTTCAGCAGATATGAAGCTTTTCTTTTAGGTGAAATAATTTCAATTTTTAGGTGTACTCCAATGATAGAGAGGTAATTTTATTAGATTTAATTTCATTTTTCTTTTGGCTCATTAATCACCACAGTGATGCAGACAGTAATGAACCTAGGGTAAATTTTAATTATTATATGTTTATGGGTTATTGCTACACACAACGCAACTTTATCATCTATCTTAAAATGTACTAACCACTAACGGCCAAATGGCAAATATTGTTGTATTTAAATTTAACTGAAGCCCACCTTAATTAGTAAGATTTATTCCTACCTTCAATTCATCAATTAATCAATTAGTTAATTATAATATATTAAAGTTTAAAAATAAAGCCCTAATACACAAAATTCGTTGCCACAGAAGGTAAGGTAAATAATTGATTTATATACAAAACGTCGCTTTTCTTGAATGTCATCGAAAATTCCATGTATATCGATGTAAAAATATTCATAAAGCGTAAGTCTCCAGAATCAGAAAATTCTTTATACACGCCTGCCGTCATCTGAACTTAGAAAATACCTCTCTTAAAGGTTTTTAATTTTACGATTGTTTTCTGTTTTATGTTAGAAGGTATTAACATCAAAATGGACTTATGAGATATATCGGATTCAAGCATTGATCCTTTCTACAGATGTCGCATAGATTAATCGATATTAGAGTTACAACGAAGCGTTTGAGATGTGTCAAAACCTGCTGAAATATTCCGGATACATGTATTAAGCCTCAATGCAGTTGACATAGAGCTTCATACACTGATTCGACCTTTTCGTTTTAATCTACTGCTGAATCAGAAAAACATTTTCCTTTAACCAAACAACTTTCATCCTTCAATAGTTCTCTTGCTGTAATCTATATATATAAAACAGTTCCGTAACTGACTCATTCATTCATTCATTCATTCACTGACTGACTGACATACAACGCACAGACCAAACCGCTGGACCTAAAGGGCTGAAATTTTGCATGGCGATTCTTCTTATAGTGTAGGGGTGCACTAAGAAAGATTTTTGAAACATTCTTCTTAGATGTTTAAAATTAAATTTTTAAGCTGTTTTTATAACTTTTTTTAAGTTTGCATTTAAAATAATAATTTGAGGGTTATAAAATTTATATCACGAGAAAGATCATAAAAATTCCTTTAAAATGAAATCTTTTTCGAATCTTTACCTTCATTTCCTGATTTTTGGTGAATTTTTAAAGATTAATTTTTAGAATTTAATTTATTAAATGCTGATCACGTGACTTCTTTTTCTGGTACTTTAAATAAATTTATCGTCACGTGCATAAAAACTAAATAGACAAAAAATAATTTTTTTTTCCTTGCTAATGCGGCAGACGATTGGACATTATCCAAAAAAATATTAAAATACAGTAAAAGAAATGTTCTAGAAACTGTACTATATTAACTGTACTATATTCTTTAGTATTCTTTATACAGTACAACCTCCCAAATCCGGAATCGTTCAGGACACGGCAATTCCGGATTTGGGAATTTTCCGGATTTGAGAGGTTTTTAAATAACACTACAAAATTTTAGCAGAAAAAAATAAACACACTAAAAAAAAAAGTAAAATGGTTTAATTATTAAATAAACTTAAATACAGAACATATAATTACAGTATAATTTAAACATTTCAGTCAATAATGTTTGTTGTTTAAATTTCAGCTTATTATAAATTTTTTCTTGAATCCTATATAGTAACATAATTTCATGTTTCGAGATAAAATTCCGGTGTTCTAAGCCTAATATTGTTTAATCTAATGATTTTATCAGGCCTTCCGTTGACATTCTGAATCAATTTCACGATCGCACCACCTGTAACACCGCATTTACACAGTCGCGATAGCGGCGAGTCGAATTGAGGAGGGGGGGGGGGGTGAATGTGTAAACGGTGTTCTCGCCGTTTCTCCTCGCCAATCGTGGCGCTCGCTTCGGAAGTGGTTTTCTGGCACGAGTCAAAGTGGCGAATGGCGACGGGAAATCTTGTTCACAGCAAGAGACGGGAATGTGAGATCGGTCACTCGCGTCAATGCAGGTACGTGACGTCTCGCAAATGTCTTGCGGGTGGCTCGATCGTGAATGCAAATGCGGCACAAGACATTCGCGAGACATTAGTCACGTTCCTGCATCGACGCGAGTGACCGTTCTCACATTCTCGCCTCTTGCTGTGAACAAGACTTCCCGTCGCCATTTTCCCCTTTGACCCCCGGCGCCATTCGCCACTATGATTCGTGCCAGAAAACTGCTCCCGAAGTGAGCGCCACGATTGGCGCGGAGAAACGGCGAGAACACCGTTTACACATATGTCCCCTACCGCGATTCGACTCGCCGTTATCGCGATTGAGTAAATGCGATGTAAGAGAATAAACGATCAGCACATTTTCATCGATGTCTAAAACTTCCTGTATGACCAATTATCCAAGTTAATGTTGCCTTTATTCGCACATTTTACTAATTCTGCTATTTCAGCTTTATTCTCAGATACTTGAAAGCCCTCAAAATCGCTGCTGTCACTTCCTTGAAGGAAGCGCAATTTTTTACCGATCATTTTGGTAGCGACATCTATCGGTAAAATAGAAAAGTAAAATTGGCCATTTATTAAAGCATTCCGGATTTGGGAGGTTTCCGGATTTGAGAGGTCCGGATTTGGGAGGTTGTACTGTATTAGATTTAATTTGAATATCTTCTTCTACATTATTTTGTCTATAAAAATATCCCTTACGATTTTTTTATAAATATATATATATTTTACATTAATTATATACATTGATCGTCGTATTTATTATATATATATTGGCATTAATTGCATACATTCCCCGATGTTTTTACTTTGAATGTACTCCGTAGCGAAGTGCGGGTTTTCAGCTAGTCTATATATATATAAAACAGTTCCGTAACTGACTCACTGACTGACATACAACGCACAAACCACACCGCTGGACCTAAAGGGCTGAAATTTTGCATGGCAATTCTTCTTATAGTGTAGGGGTGCACTAATAGAGATTTTTGAAAAATTCTTCTTAGATTTTTTAAAATTAAATTTTTAAGCTGTTTTAGTAACTTTTTTTAAGTTTGCATTTAAAATAATAATTTGAGGGTTATAAAATTTATATCACGAGAAAGATCATAAAAATTCCTTTAAAATGAAATGTTTTTTGAATCTTTACCTCTATTTACTGATTATTGGTGAATTTTTAAAGATTAATTTTTAGAATTTAATTTATTAAATACCGATCACGTGATTTCTTTTTCTGGTACTTTAAATAAATTTATCGTCACGTGCATAACAACTAAATGGACAAAAAAAATTTCTTGCTAATACGGCAGACGATTGGACATTATTTTGTCTATAAAAACATCCCTTACGATTTTTTTATAAATATATTTTTTTTTCTACATCAATTGTATATATTGATCGTTGTATTTATTATAAATATATATATATATATATATATTTGGCATTAATTGCATACATTGACCGTTGTATTTAATTTGAATGTACCCCGTAGCGAAGTGCGGGTTTTCATCTAGTTCAATAATAATATTTCATGTAAACTTCAATGTACTTTTAATATGCAAATATATGTACTCTATACATTTTCAATGATATTAACCCTTTCTACTATGAGGTTATTACGTTATTCTCGTTTATTCCATGCAAAGCTTAAGTTACCTCTGTTAGATAGTAAAACAAATTATTTGGAAACACCTTAATTTGAAAATTTTAAAGGAATTACATATTTCGATATATATTATTGGAACCTTTCGGGTTAAACACAAAATTATATTTAGTGTCCATAAAAACCAGTTCAAACCCAATTGCAAACTTTCAGTTTCGTTGGAGAAATTAGATTACGTGTCATATCTGGTTACGGGTGTTAAATCTGGGCAAATTCTAGAGCATGAAGCTTCTGTATACATTATGTCGAATAACACTGACAATTTACCTTTATTATCCCTGAAATGCAAAATGAAACGATAACGATACAATAATAAAGTTATTGCAATATTGAATATGCAACATATGAATTTAATAAAAAATGATTATTTTTAACTACTCATGATTAGGTCCATTTACACAGTTCCATTAAATAAAAATGACTCCTTAGTTTGATAAAATCAAAAGATAAAAAAATTGATACGTGAACTAGACCATATTTCATTAAAATTTACGACATAACGCGATGTTTAAGTACAGGATATTCTATTGAAAGTCAATTTGATTTAAACATGCTACAATGGGTTTATTTATTTATATATATATATATATATATATATATATATATATATATATATATATATATATATATATATATATATATATATATTATATACGTATACATATAAACTCCAAGTATGTATGATGACATATTTTCCAGCATATAAAGTTTTGCGTCTGTCGGCGTCTCTCATTATGTAAACACTAGCTGAAAACCCGCACTTCGCTACGGAGTACATTCAAATTAAATACAACGGTTAATGTATGCAATTAAAGCCTATATATATATATGTATATATATAATAAATACGATGATGAATGTATACAATTGATGTAAAAAAATACATTTATAAAAAAATCGTAAGGGATATTTTATAGACAAAATAGCGCAGAAAATAATCAAAATGAATCTAATATGACATACTAAAGAATATAGTACAATTAACATAGTACAGTTTGAGGGACATATCTTTTACTGTATTTTAATATTTGTTTAGATAATGTCCAATCGTCTGCCGCATTAGCAAGAAAAGAAAAATAATTTTTTGTCTATTTCGTTGATATGAAGTGAAGATAAATTTATTTAAAATACCATAAAAAGAAATCACGTGATCAGCATTTAATAAATTAAATTCTAAAAATTAATCTTTAAAAATTCAACAAAAATCAGACAATAGAGGTAAAGATTCGAAAAAGATTTCATTTTAAAGGAATTTTTATGATATTTCTCATGATATGAATTTTATAACTCCCAAATTATTATTTTAAATGCAAACTCTAAAAAAGTTACTAAAACAGCTTAAAAATTTAATTTAAAAATATCCAAGAAGATTTTTCAAAAATCTTTCTTAGTGCACCCTTACACTATAAGAAGAATCGCCATGCAAAATTTCAGCCCTTTAGGTCCAACGATTTGGTCTGTGCGATGTAGTATGTCAGTCAAGTCACTCAGTTACGGAACTGTTTTAAATATACAGATATTTATAATAAATACTAGCTGAAAACCCGCACTTCGCTACGGAGTACATTGAAATTAAATACAACGGTCAATGCATGCAATTAATGGCAATATATATGTATATATATATATATATATATATATATGTATATGTATATATTTATATTTATATATTTATAATAAATACGACGATCAATGTATACAGTTGATGTAAAAAAAAATACATTAATAAAAAATCGTAAGGGATATTTTATAGACAAAATAATGTAGCAGAAAATATTCAAATTAGATCTAATAGAACATACTAAAGAATAAAGTACCTTTAATATAGTACAGTTTGAGGGACATATCTTTCACTGTATTTTAATATCTTTTTGAGATAATGTCCAATCGTCTGCCGCATTAGCAAGAAAAAAAATATTTTTTTGTCTATTTCGTTGTTATGACGTGACGATAAATTTGTTTAAAGTACCAGGAAAAGAAATCACATAGGCAGCATTTAATAAATTAAATTCTGAAAATTAATCTTTAAAAATTCACCAAAAATCAGACAATAGAGGTAGATTCGAAAAAGATTACATGTTAAAGGAATTTGTATGATCGTTCTCATGATATAAATTTTATAACCCTCAAATTATTATTTTAAATGCAAGCAAAAAAAAGTTACTAAAACAGATTAAAATTTAATTTTGAAATTATCTAAGAAGAATGTTTCAAAAATCTTTCTTAGTGCACCCCTACAATATAAGAAGAATCGCCATGCAAAATTTCAGCCCTTTAAGTCCAGCGGTTTGGTCTGTTCGTTGTATGTCATTTAGTGAGTCTGTCACTTACGAAACTGTTTTATATATATAGATATACAACCAGACTTCAAATGTAAGCACAAAAGAATGTAATAAATCTCAGAACTTTTTCTCTGGGATCCAAGGTCAGAAAATATGAAAACATTACATTTCTTTCAGGATTTATATGCAGGAATGCAGGAATATATATTTCAAGGAGTGTCTTGGTCTACAGACTTTAACTAAAGTAAATTAATTGTAGTCACAATACACATGCTCAGTCAAGTAAAAAATATATAATAATAGACCCTCATCTTATAAAATTAAATTTAAAAAGAAAATGAAAAATTATAAATAAAAAGGAATTAATTTTTAAGTGAGGGATTTAATTGGAAAAAGATGACGTAATTGGGATTCAAACTCGAGACAAAAGGTCAGCGAGTGAATGCACTACCGAATGCGTTATGAAGCCACAGTCGGTGACATAAAAAGAAGAAAGTTATTCAAATTGAGATAATTCAGAAGTTCTTGGCGGGGGGCGGTAAAAATGCAAGTGGAAAGAGTTTTAGAATATGATTAAATTTTTAACATAAGAGAAATAACGTTATCTCTTAAGCAGATACACCCGTGGCTTTTTAAGGTTAGCCCGAAGTGAAAAGTCATAATCAGGGCACTACGCAATAAACTCATTGTGAATATTTGGAATAGATTTGTAAAAAGTTTATAAAGCTTTCGATTATGTAGGTAGTTGAAAGTTAAGTGAATTAGAAAATCAGGCATGTTAATTTTGATTAATGCGGGATTTAAATAATCGACGTGCAGTCAATGTATTATATTTTCCTTTACAAGACGTGTATTGTAAAGTTCAGATAATTATAAATGCATTGACTATATTCTTTCTTTAAATTAATTTTACACACGCATGCATATATACACACATACCTACATACATGCATACGTACATACATGAAGATGAATGACTCTCTCTTTCTCTCTCTCTCTCTAAATGTATATATATATACACAAAGACATTTATATATATATATATATATATATATATATATAATATACATTCTGTCTGTGTATATATACACTCTGTCACAAAAAATTATATGCACTCAGATGGAAACGAGCTACTATCCCGAAACTTAACATGTATGTAGTGTATGAGGAGATAAGCAAATGATTACAAATTCAGAAGAACACACCGTTTTATTTAGAAGATATGGCATGAAAAAGGTTACAAATCAGTAAGTAGTAAATCCACCTTTAGCAGCTATACAAGCTGAAACATGGAGTGGCATCCAATCAATGAGGTCACCTATAACCTCCTGCGGAAGATCATGCTATAATCTTTGCAACTGTGCAGTTAATTCACCAATAATCCGGAACGACTGCAGTTGTCTTCCAAGCACGTCCCAGACGAGTGTTTGGAAGGCAACTGCAGTCACTATTGCACTATTGCCGAGAGGTCTGGTGACCTGGCAGGCCATGGGAGTATGTCATATCCTTGAAGACATTGTTGAAAGAGTGGCGCAGTATGTGGACGAGCGTTGTCTTCCTGATAAATGGCACCTGGGTGACTTGATAGCATGGACAGTATAACTGGCGTTATAATCTCGTCCACGTGACTTCGTGCCGTCAAAGTGAGATGAAGGAGAACTAGAAGTGATCGTGTGTCCCAACTAATCGCTCCCCACACTGTCACACCTTGTGTAATCACCGTATGCCTCTCGACAACAAATGCCGGATCCGACCGGTGGCGTGGCCGCATCCACACGCTTATGCGCTGGTCATCATCGTTTGAGACTGAATCGGGATTCGTCGCTGAATATCACACTCCAGCTTGCCCGAGGTCGGCAAAAATCCGATCGACACTGCCTATGATGTGGGGTCAGTGGTAGGCGTCTTAATGGACGCCGATTTTGTTAGCGGATCTTTAAGTTATGAAAGGTATACGACTTACCTTTCTTCCGCTTCTTCTGGGCGTCTGTATCTATAAAAAGTAATATTCCAAGGATTGATGGAGAGTGCAATCTCTGCAAGACACTAAATTTTAATTTTTACTATTATTTACATCACAAAAACATATTATTTACAATTGCTTTATGAGCAAGGTTTCCCAAGTCGGGTAATATGACCGCGCTTATCCGCGACATTCGAAAGTCTCAATCTGAGTGTTCTGTTTTCAGTCTGTTTCTCTCTTCACTTCAGTTCTGAGAGAAGCTCGGAAACTCATGGAGGATGGAGGGAAAGGCCGCTCGGCAGCAACACACTCCCACCTTGAGTTCTGTATCTACGAACTCAACCTTTCTGGCGAGCACCTTCAAATGCCCATTCTTTCGGGAGGTTTCACAATTCGTCCACTTCGGGTTATCACTGGTTTGGGCTCCCGAAGGGGTTTATCTGGTTCTTGGTCTTTTGCACTTTTCTTATTGTCAAGGATTTTATCTCTTAGGAATGTACCTTCAGTGTTCTCGCATAATTCTAGTGGATACACTCGTTGCACAGGACGTGTTACAATGCCGGATTTCGTCTTTATCCGCACAACTCTGACTATGCCATCCTTGCCTGGTAGGACTTCCAGAACTCGTCCAATTGGCCACTGTAAGCGTTTTAAATTGTCAGATCCGATGAGAACAATTTCACCGACAGAGATCAATTTGGAGTTTTCTCTGCTCTTTCTGACATTCTGCAACTGCCCAAGGTATTCGAGTCGAAATCGTTTCCGCAAGTCTTCGCGTATTATTTGAAGGTACAGATATCTCTTCCGCATATAGGCGACATCCACTTTGTCAATATCTGGTACACCACATTCTCTTGCTTCTTGTAGAAACATCGAAGGTGACAAAGCAACCAAATCATTTACATCTTCGGACAAATATGTCAAGGGTCGTGAGTTTATGAGACTCTCGGTATCGCACAAAACTGTATTTAATTCTTCATAGTTTAATAAGGCTTGTCCTAATATTCTGCGTAAAATCTGCTTCATCATGCCAATTAATCTCTCCCACCATCCACCCCACCACGGTGCAGATGGAGGAATGAACTTCCACGTAATTTTCTTCAGTGTGGATTGCATTTCTATTCTTTGCCAATCTAGCTTACTCAGCGCTTTGTGTGCCTTGGCAAAATTGCTTCCATTGTCGGAATATATAATCTCCGGTCTTCCTCGACGCGCAATAAACCTTCTTAAGGCTTGAAAAAATGCTTCTGCTGTTAGTGAAGTTATCAGTTCTATGTGCACAGCGCGATAAACAGCACAAGTAAATAGAACTATCCAGGCCTTTGTTCCGTCTCTCAAGAACAGCGGCCCAGCGAGATCTGTGCCTGTAACCTCAAATATCGTGGCTTCCCTTACTCTGTCTTCAGGCAAAGGAGTGGGAATAGGCTCTGGATGAGTCACGGTGAACCGTTTGCATTGTATGCATTTTGAGACTGCATGTCGAATCGTTTTTCGGCTTTGCAAAATCCAATAATTTTCTCGGAGATTGTTCATCAATATTTGAATTCCAGGATGTTTCATTTCTCTATGTTTACTCTCAATCAGCATGTGAACAATTCTGTGTTTTGATGGCAAAATTATTGGTAATCGAAAATTCTTTTTATCTTTTCTTCTAAAGATACGTGTTTTCGTTCTCAAAAGTCCACTTTCGTCAACAACAGGATTAAGTGCTTTAATTCGTTGCTCAGATACTCCTGCTGGAAATGCATCTTTCTGGACAATCTTCAATATAACTCTTTCAGCGTGATTTAATTCTTTCACGGTTAGATTTCCGGTGCATCTCGAATTTTTGTTTTTTAAATTGAAGAAAAATCTGTAAATCCAAGCAATGATTCGAATAAGCCTGGGATAACAAGAAATTTTATGAAAGATTTCTTCAGTTTCAACGTTTACTTGCGTGGAGACTACAGTCATCTTTCTTTTTTCTCGAGCAATTTCTTCTTGGTCAAAAACCAAATTGACTGTTGGCCATTCATTTTCGCTCTTCTTTAACCAAGCTGGTCCCTCCCACCATCTCATCTTCAAAAACTGTTTTGCTGAACAGCCTCTGGAGGGAAGGTCAGCTGGATTCTCAACACCCTTTATATATCTCCATGCATTTTGGTCTGTTAATTTTCGTATTTGTCGTACTCTGTTTGCCACGAAAACAGTCCAAATTTCTTCCTTTTGTATCCAAGTCAAAACAGCAGTCGAGTCTGTCCAAAAGATAAGGTATACGTTCTGCCATTGTAAGCCTTCCAAAACTGAGGCGCAAAGTCTAGCTCCCACCGTGGCAGCAATCAATTCAAGACGAGGTATTGTTATTGGTTTTGAAGGAGCTACTCTCGACTTCGAAGCTAACAAATGGACTTCAACTCCAGAGGATGTCTGGATTCTTAAAAATACTGCTGCTGCATAGGCATTGCTACTGGCATCACAAAAGGTGTGGATACTGCAAAACTTCTTGTTTTCTTCGTTACATTTTATCCATCGTGGTACTGACATTTCTTTTAAGACAGAGAGATCTTTGAACCAATTTATAAATTTTTCTTTAGTATTTTCATCTACTTCTGCATCCCAGGATAGTCCAGACTTCCACAGACTTTGCAACATCAACTTAGGAAGGAGAACTGGACTTGCAAACCCTATCGGGTCAAACACTTTCTGTGTCAAAGTCAAAATAGTTCTTTTTGTAATTTTGTCAACTTGTTGATCTTCTACCCAATCCAATCTCAACTTTATAATGTCCTTTTCTCGGTTCCAAACCAAACCTAAAACATTAGTAACGACTTCTGGATTTGTATCATTAGAGTATTGCCAACACCTAAGATTAAATTTCGCTGATGCCATAACTTTACGAGATTCTTCAATAAATTGGAAAAGTTCATCTTCACTATCAAAACTGGCCAATACATTATCAACGTAAAAGCTCTGGCGAAGTTTTTCTACTACTGTCTGATCATGTTCTGCATATTTCATGTCATTCTGAAGATGATAATCTATTACTGCGCCTAACAAAAAAGGGCTACAGATCACTCCGAAAACAACTCTGGTGTGTTGCAATATTTTCACTTCTTTAGTGTCTTCGTTCTTCCACCAAAAAAATCTCAGATAACGTCTATCTGAAGGTCTGATACTAATTTGTAAAAATGCTTTTTCTATGTCTGCGACAACACCCAACTTTCTTTCTCGAAATCTAAGTAAGAGGGATGGGATCAGCTCTAATAAATTGGGTCCGCATTCTAAACTCTGATTAAGTGACGGTGAAAACTTAGCTCTCGCCGATGCATCGAACACGGGCCGTACTGGAGTTGAGCTATTTTCTTTAATTACCGGTCTGTGAGGCAAGTAATGTCCACAGTCGATATCTTCACCGTGTTCCACTTCTTCGATTATACCTTTATCCTGCCAGTCTTTTAAGACTTCATCATATCGTTTAAACAAATTTTTTGAACGAAGTTTCTCTGTTGTGGTTCCCAGTCGTTTCAGTGCCAAGTCCTTGTTCGTAGGTAATGGCAAACAATCTTCAGCCCAAGGTAACGTCACTTCATAACGTCCCTCTCTATTCAAGGAAACAGAATTCTGAAATTGCATTTTTATTTCTAAGTCCTTTTCTTTCGTGGCTTTTTTCGCGACTGGATCAGCAATACCGATGACATCTAAGTCCCACAACTTTGTAATGGTAATATCTTTAACTAACAAATTTGTAACTACCATCGTAGAATTATCATCGGAATCATCAAAGGGCATTTTCCCCATCAAGGTCCATCCGAGGTATGTTCCGATAGCTACAAGCCCGCATGGTAGAGGTACCACTTTCCCATTAAGTAGCTTACCTGCTACATCCGCCCCGATTAGCAAATCAATGTCCCAGGATTCTTCATGTTTCGCAATCAACTGATCTGTTAAAATTATATTTCTTTCATTTAATTCCTTAGAACAAGGCTCTAATTTTAAAGTTGGTATCTTAGAACATATCCTTCCCTGGTCAAGTACCTCAAAATTGCAGTGATAATCTTCGCTAATACTGCTAACTAACACTCTGTACCGATAATGTTTTTCTGTGTGTTCTTTACCCCCAAACAAATTATGGATAACATTTTCTTCTTTAAGAAGATCATAACGCATTTCTTCCGCCACTCTTTTACTCAAATAAGAGCGCTGGCTACCCGTATCTATGAGACATCTAATAATTTTCCCTTCATTTTTGCCTCGCAGTTTTACATACAACGTTTGTAGAAGAATTTCTCGACTACAAGTTCTGTTGCTTAACATCGTGTCATTAATAACAGGTTTTATGTCCCTGCTTTCTATAGTTTCTACTTTGGATTTGTTAAGCTCTTTCTGTTTATCATCGTTACACATTAGAACAAAATGCTTTCCTTTACACCGCTCACAGCTAATTCTACGTTTGCAATCGCGGGACCGATGACCCACTTTCAAGCAAATAAAACAACAACACTTTTTTATTAACATTTTCTTTCTGTCATCTAAGCTCATTTTCAACGCATATCGGCAAATAGCTGACTCATGATTCTGTTTTTCACAAATCACGCAGCTGTGTTTATTGAAATGTGTAGCGTCTAAAAGTCCCATTGCCGTAGGAATTCTCGCCTCGGCGCCGTCCGCGTAAACAGGGGGGGAATGTTTCATCTTTCGCCTAGAATCGAAACCAAAACCTTCTTTCGCAATCGCAATCCGTTCCTCACCTTCGACCTCTGATTTTAGAAAACTCATAAGGGAAGTCAATTTGTTTGACTCTTTAGTAACTTCGGTTTTCAGAGTCATGTTTCTTTCCCATACTCTTATTATATCTTCCGGTAAACAGCTTTCTACGAGCGGATACAAAATCGCGGCGTATTTATCGGAAGTCACACCTAGGGAATTCAATGCTCGGATATGAGATTCGATTTTATCGTATAAACTGGCAAGGCGCGTCTTCTTTTGACCCATAGAATTACTAAGCACTAAACTAAGTAACCGTCTGACGTACACCTCTATGAGTAACTCATCTCTGCCAAATCTAGTTTTTAAACACTCAATCGCTTCTTTGTAATTTTCGGCAGATGGGGGGAAGGAATCTACGAGTTCTCGAGCACGGGATCCTTTAACTGTAGCTTGTGATAAATAAATAAATTTATCTTCCGGTGCTATTTCTATATCCTCATGAATTTTCTTAAATTGACCCCAGAAACCGAGCCACTCCTCTATTTCCCCATTAAACTTTTTAAGTTCTACTTTTGGTAGTTTAAATCGGCGTTTCGATGCCATTTCACTCGTGACATCACTATTATTATCTTTAACGGTACTGTTCAGCATTTTGTTTGCTTTCGTTTTTAATCTTATATATCTTTCTTTATATGACTCATAATCATTATATTCGGAATCAAGGACTTCTTGACTACACTTGGGATCATGTGCTAATAATTCGTGAATTGATGTTTCTTTATCATCCAGCACACACCATTTCTCATTTAATTGTTCAATTAATATTTCTAATTCCTCTTCATCAACTTCTTTATCGTCAAGATATTTTTCTAATTGATTGGCTATTCTTGTAAAGCCGCTTCGTAATGGTGTGCGCGATTTTTGATAACTCTCCATCGTTTAATGTTAAGCATAAACTATCACACTCTTTTTATTATTAGTTTTCAATTCAATTATATATACTTTTCTAAACAATTACAGACGCCCACCCGGGGGCGCCAGAAATATTTTGTTAGCGGATCTTTAAGTTATGAAAGGTATACGACTTACCTTTCTTCCGCTTCTTCTGGGCGTCTGTATCTATAAAAAGTAATATTCCAAGGATTGATGGAGAGTGCAATCTCTGCAAGACACTAAATTTTAATTTTTACTATTATTTACATCACAAAAACATATTATTTACAATTGCTTTATGAGCAAGGTTTCCCAAGTCGGGTAATATGACCGCGCTTATCCGCGACATTCGAAAGTCTCAATCTGAGTGTTCTGTTTTCAGTCTGTTTCTCTCTTCACTTCAGTTCTGACAGAAGCTCGGAAACTCATGGAGGATGGAGGGAAAGGCCGCTCGGCAGCAACAGCCGACTCCTTATACCTGCGTCAGCCAGTCGTCTTAGAATGGTTTCCCTTGACACCACCGAATGTCTGGAAGGTGGTAAATGGCGTCGAACCGATTCTAGCGACGTTGTTGGTGCGTACGTGGCCGCTTCTATGATTGCGCGATCCTCGCGAGCATTTTTTTTATCCTGGGACGCCTTGACACTCCGCAACACACACAGAAATATATATACACACACAAAGAGAGAGAGAAAGAATCATCTTTATAGACGTATGTACGTATGTCTGCATATATGTGTGCGTGTGTGTGGGTGGGGGGATGTGCATGCTTGCTTAAAATGAATTTACGCAAGCTTTTAGGAAGTTTCTCTTTACTCTCTGTCTCTCTCTCTCTCTCTCTCTTTATATATATATATATATATATATATATATATATATATATATATATATATATATATATATATATATATATATATATATATATATATATATATATATATATATATATATATATATATATATATATATATATATACAGAGAGACAGAGAGAGAGCGATCAGTAGGTAGGTAGATAGATATACAGCTGTAAATATTTAAGTCATTTTTCGGAAAATTGAAAATTCCTTACAGGTCTGAACTGGTTAACGAGGGAAAAAAGCATAAGCTTGATAAACCAATATGTTAGATATTAGTCATAGTTTAGCAACATCAATTCGCTTTTCAAAGTTTAAAGCTGAAATTTCGTTAAATTTGTAAATATCGTTAAGATGGATTCTCAGCTTTAGTAGTATTATTCACTTTTTATTAGCTGAACCATTTTGTTCCTGTATGTTTAAAATACTATAACTATAACTAGAAATGAACTCTCTAGACATAGGGATCTACGTAAAATTAGTTTTGGTTACTAGGAAGTAACCAAATAATCTGATAACAATACTCTTTCCCTAATTCCAAATGTAGGTCATCACCTAGTTCTATTACGTCCGGGTATGACTTTGCTAATAAACGTCCGCATGGTAAATTACAAGGAGGAGGGAATTTCAGTTGTGTTCACTACATGTAATGTTATTTCGAAAAGTTATATATATATATATATATATATATATATATATATATATATATATATATATATATATATATATATATATATATATATCGCATAAATTCTTATAAAATTACTCTTCAAATTTAAAATATATATGACTTAGCATATTTTAAAACTACAGAAAGGAAGTTTCTCTTTACTAGTATCCGGTGATTATGAACGTAAATTACAGATTCAAGTATTTCATGACGATAAATATTCATGTATTTTAATATGGTTGCAGACTGACTGTCGAAAGATTTAAAATTTCTCATTTTTAATAAAATGACGGACGAAGCTAGCTCGGTGTTAGATATTCTATATTTTTTATGAAACATGTAGCAATCAAGCCGTCTATGGCAAATCCCACAACACGAAAAAGTTGAAGGATAGTATTATGGTGGGCTCTGAAGCCGAATTGTTCAGGAATAATTATGTTATTGTCATCTTAGAAGTTAGAGATTCTATTAAGAATAACGCGCTCTGTAATTTTACTGAGAGAACACAGTAAACTAATTGGGCGGTAATTTTGAGGAAGATTGTGATCAGCACCCGGTTTAGGTATGGGACTAACAATAGAGGTTTTCCAGCAAATGGGGAAGTAGTTAAATTTAAGAATCGCGTTAATAATGACGGTTATGTACATAAAAATGTTAATAGGGAGATGTTTAAGGACACAGTTATTAATGTTGTCATTACCTGGTGCTTTTTTAATTTTAAGTTTTTGAATAATGTTGCTGATTTCAGCAACGGAAGCCAGATCAGTATCTTGGGTTGGGGGGGGGGGGTAGAAAGAAAATTTTGAACAGTGGTGAGGACAGTTCTGTCATTTTCCTCGTCCACCAGATCATAATTAGGAGAGAATTGCTCGCGATATGTTTTAGCAATAGCATTATCCGCGTCATCGAAGGCATGGCTATTAGGGCCTTGAATGGGTGGGAAGTTATAATGTTTAGATTTAAGGGGACGAGGGACCTTCAACCTTGTGTTTTAAATTTTCAATATTTTACTTTACATACAAAAGGAGAATAATTAATATTCTTTTCTGGTATATTGAGGACACTTAGAATTCACATAGAAGTATTTTGGAAGAGTAAGACCCATTTTTCAAAAATTTTTTCAAAAATGCTGGACTTCTTCAAAATGCTCCATGCGACTTCATTTTCTCCTGATTTCTTCCAAATTTCTCAAGATTGTTTATTGAAGTGTTGGTAACAAAATTGGGCATAATTCTTTGAAACAACAAATATTTTTTTTAAAATTTAAAGACCATGAAATAAAGCAAAAAAAAAATAATAATAACAAGTAGATAAAAAAAAGGGTTATTTATGGCTTTAGATTTATACAAGGAAAAAATCAATACACGATTATGTTTATACAGATATGGTTAACTTAAATTTAAAAAAAATTAAGGTTTTTCAATGATTTGGAATTCACATGGAGCATTTTGAAAATTTGCAAGCATTTTTGAGGAAAATTTTGAAAAACAGGCATTATTCTCCTAAAAAATTCTTATTTTGAATTCTAAGGGTCTTCAATCGTTCTGAAAAAGAATACAAATTATTCTCATTTTGAATATAAAGATAAAAATTGAAAATTAAAAAATTCGTGGTTTAAGGCCCCTTGTCCCCTTAAGGGTTTTAACGAACCGCCAGATAGTGTTGTCTTGAGGAGAGAGACTTTGGAGGAATTCAGACTAATTTTGTTGTTTAAATATACGTATATCACGTCGGACACGTGCGCAAAGTAGTAATAATTTTGTCTATGATCTGGTAGGCGAGTGAATTGGTAGAGTTTGCGGGTCGCGTAACAGTTTTTGATTAAGGTAACAATATTAGCCGGGAGATTATGAAATCTCGGTTTTTTAAGGGTGTGCGTAGAGGTAATTTTGGCGTTGATAATTTTGTTAGTAAGAGTTTTGGTGGTATGCTCGATGTCCTCGTGGCAACGAATGGAGGGGTAAATAAGATCGGAGTGATTTAGAATACTCTGGAACTGGTCCCAGTTAGTGTAGGTTGGGGGATTGGGATTATGGATATCAACCTGCTGGTCGAAAGTAATTAGAACGGGAAGGTGGTCCGAGTCGAAGACATCAAGAGTTTCAATAGTGAAAGGATAGGGAATGTTTTTAATAAGAGCCAGGTCAATAGTAGAAGATCCATGAGAGTAAAAGTGCGTAGGAGAAGGAGGGATAAGAAGTTTAACATCTGTGTTGGTAGAGACAAATTTCTGAAGGGCTCTACTAGAAGAATTAGTAGAACGACAATTCCAGGCAGTATGATGCTCATTAAGGTCGCCAGAGGCAATGCAGAAATTATTGGAGCTGAAAATTTTGTTAAAGTCGGACATCAGAAAAATTTTATTAGGAGGGATGTAGACAGAAGAAATTAAAATTTTGGTGTTTCTATCTGACATAACCATGATAGAAGTGTTCTCTGCTCTTACCGTTTCAATAGATTTTATGGGGAAGTGTTTTAAACCTCTGCGAACATAAATAGCAGTACCACCACCGGGATTCATATTAGAATTTGGCAAAGGGGGGTGGTCGTTACGAAAAAGGGTATAATTTGAGACGTTGAAGCGCCAGGGCGATGTAAATTTAGTTTCCTGGATAAGTGTGAGGCCAATATTAGAATTTTCCATGAAATCCCGAAATTCAACAATTTTATTGGAAAGACTGTTGGCATGCCAGAACAAAACTCTCAGCGAGGAGAACGAAGTTGAGCAAGACATGATCAGGGGCGGGGTTTAAGTACTTAGCAATAATTTCAATGATATCAAGGAGTCTTTGGGCAGGATTGTTTTTATTTTCTTTAAAAGCATGATCAATAGATTTAAAAAGTTCAATAATATCAGTAACGTTAAAATCATTCATCATTTCTTTGATGGTTCTAAAAACTTCGAAGATTTCTGCGAAAGTAGAGGTTGACACAGGAGAAGACTTGGGTGTGTCAGTACACATGGAGTTAGTATCAGTAGCCGGGGTGGATGTGGCCGAGTTTTCAGTATAAGAAGTGACCGAGTTTTTCTTCGATTTAGACATTGGTGCTAGATTTTTTAATTTTATTGGAGCGGGATCCTTGGAATTTGATGAAGACGCAACGGAGGAGGTATCTTCATCCGTCTCGTTGAGACTATGTACAATAGTAACTATCGTAATAGAAAATGTTGAGAATTGGCTGAAACGTAAGAACTGCAGCAGAGGTTATATTGATGATGACAAACTCAAATACTTCATTAATATAAATTAAATGCTAGGCATGTTTAATACAGAATACTTTGCAACAATAGTAATTTTAAATTATTTTCTGACCTACAACATTACATGGGAAATGATTTTTTGAAAAAGAACCGTTTATAAACTTAAAAGTTAAAATTTTATTCAAAAATATAGTGTATATAGCATTTATCATCGGAAATAAAAATTTATTAAATGTAATCTGTTAGATTTTTTGAAAATATGTTAAGTGGGTTCCGTTGATTTACTTTTTTCCGTTAACACTTCGTTCACTGCAGTTGCTTTGGCAAATATTTTTATTGTATCCTGGTAATGGAAACAAGATAATGACAAATAGTAATATGCAAATTGTTTGTTTGTAAATACCTTATAGCCTTTTAATTTATTTTTGTATACATTCTCGTTTGGTCGTCATCTATTAGATTGTTTTTCTTTTCATTTGTTAAATGCTATGAATATCTCAATTATCTGATAATTATCTTCTACCACTACTTCCAAACTTAGTTTTCCTAAGTATGTACAATGAGGGGTGATTCGTCCTTTTAGCAACACATGTCTTTAATATCATCATTCGGGCTGTTGTTTTACCTTATCCTAAAACAATTGTGCAGGGTATAAAAATTGTGTTAAACATAGCAAGTTTCAGAAGACCGCGATTAGGAAAACATCAATGAGAGTTTCACTGAACTTGCAAATGGTAGTCGGTTTTCACTGAATTTCAGTTTGCTGTAGAATCCCCAGCAACTAATCGGTCAGTTAACTAGCTAAAAGGTTTTACCAGACTTAACGGTAGGAGATATCGTATTAGACATTGTCCTTATTAAAAAACAGCAGATTAGAAACAGCTATAGATCTTGAAAGGTACCTGGCTTTTCCCGACCACCTAAGAAATGCCACCGAGGCAGAATTATAAGTATCCACAGGCCATAATTGCCGGCTCGATTCCTTATCTTTATTGAAGTAGAATTACGGATAACTCCATGCACTGTGTCTTTAGATGGTACCAACAGAATCAACAAACCTTTTAGAGACGCCCAACCTTTTTGCCCAACCATTTTTGTGACGATTCTCTGCAGGTGGTAATTGGGAGACAGCAGACTTTTGGGCTGTCCGGGAACATTAAATGACCTAAATTTTCCTATTTAAATTGACTTCATAACTTTTAGCTATTTCTTATGCTAGTGGTTGTAATTCTGATCTTATATTTTTTAACATTTTTGTGTTTCAACGGTGGCATTCAGAAACGAAGGATAAGTGTTGGTCCACTGCATTGGATACTAAAAAAAAGTATCCGCACAGCGAAACCGTGTGTTCCCATTGTCCATTATTCTGCTATATACACTAGTTTGAACTACATTTTCGTCCCATAAGCTCCAAGTTCGTAAATTTAAAAGCTCGGTGAACTCAATAACTTACTGTTTATCAGAAATAATCAAGAATGATGACAAATTCTTTCGTCTATAAACCAAGTACGAAAAAAATTTTTTGTTACGAAAATGTTGTTACAAGATACCTTATTTTTTCTCCCTTTTTAATGCGGAGACATTCGCCTTTTTTAAATCGTGGTAATTTTTATCTGGGAGCACCATATATGTGCTCAATTTTGAACGAGCCCCCCCCCCCCCAGGGGTGACATCTCGAGGGTTTTGACCTTATTCTGTTATTAGAAATTAGAAAAATAATGAAAATAGCATCGGATGGGCCGAATTAGGGGATTTATTTTCTAAAACTATGTCATCCTCCATACGGTTTATTATACAACTTACTGAACAAAACCCTTTACACAAACCTTTTATATATCCTGTCTTTGATTATTTAATGATTGAAATGGTAGTGAGAAACATTTCATCCTTTGTCATAAAAGTAATACAGATGGGCATACTAAAAGTATTATTTTAAAAACTTTATAAAATATATTAATTCACGTCCGCAAATCCGATGTTAATGGATATAGGCTAATGCACTGACAGATAAAAACAAAATATGCGTGTTGAACTTTGAACTGTCTTCCCTAACACATTTCACTGCATAAAACTTTCCCTAATCTGTAAAGTAAACTAAACCACCGTATTACATAGTAATTATCGAGGTCCAGCTGCCTAATTTTCTGTTTAAAAGGCAAATTTCCTCGGATGAGTTCTCTCGAGGTTCATAGAGAGTCATAAAATATAACATTAACAGTTAATGAATTATTTGAAAATATTACAAATCATCTCAGCAAAGGCTAGAGCTCTGCATTTTTAAAATTTACTTGGTATCTTTAAAAATAAATTAGTGAAGAAAGTAAATAATGGAAATGTATATTCAGTATATTCACTGATTTTTATTCTCAAAATAAGAAGATATATATCGTTATTTAGAACATCATTAACAGTGAGACTGGATTTTTTTTTCATTTCTTTCGAAACTATTAAACAACTCAATTTTGAAATACATTAATGACAAACGAAAAGCATTTTATCCTCCAAAGAATTCCAAATAACAATGATGAAGTAATATAAACTGCTGGTCACTGTAAATGCAACACCCTGAAGGAAACATGCAAATAACATGAAATTTACAACATGTATTAGCGGAGGTGAGATATGCAAATGATTAGAATTTCAGCGCAGACGCACATCACGCGGGCCTGTGGCGCCACTTCAAAGCGCTATTTAAAGTTTGGAGATTTCGACAATTTCAAGTTCGGCAATTGTGTTTTTCTTGTGGTTTTTTCAATAAAAACGATCCATTATACCTAGTCGAAAACAGCGATCATCTTTTGATCAAGTATCCGAGTTCGACAGAGGAAGGATAGTGGCCTACCGAGATTGTGGATTATCTTTCAGGGAAATCGGTAGTCGTGTTGGACGAAACCAAACAACTGTAATGCGGATATGTGATCGTTGGATGCAGGAGGGTACGACGGACCGGCGTGTTCGATCACATCCACCTCAGCGCACCACTTCACGTGCTGACAGGCAAATTGTGCGAATGGCAGCGACGGATCGCTCAGTCACATCACGAACCATAGCACAGCACATGCAGTCTGTAACGCATCATCCAGTGTCTGCGCGTACCATTCGACGCCGTTTACAGCACAGTGGTCTGTCCGCAAGACGTCCATTGCTTTGTCTACCCTTGACGCAGAACCACAGACGTCTCCGCCGCCAATGGTGCGATGACAGAAGGATGTGGACGGCAGAACGGAATGAAATTGTCTTTACTGACGAGTCACGCTTCTGTCTGCAACACCACGATGGTCGCATTCGTGTCTGGAGACACCGTAAAGAGAGGATGCTGAACAGCTGCGTTATGCACCGCCACACTGGTCCTGCACCGGGTATTATGGTATGAGGCGGTATTGGATATCACTCTCGCACACCTCTAGTACGCATTGCCGGTACTTTTAACAGCCAGCGCTACATCTCCGAGGTGTTGGAGCCAGTTGTCCTTCCTTACCTTCAGGGCTTGCCCACAGCCATATTTCAACAGGATAATGCGCGACCACACGTGGCACGCATTGTCCAACGGTTCTTCGTCAATCGCCAGATTGAATTGCTTCCCTGACCGCCTCGCTCTCCGGATCTTTCGCCGATAGAAAACATGTGGTCCATGGTTGCTCTACGATTGACCCAGATTCCGTCCCCAGCTGCCACAGCAGATCAACTTTGGCAACGTGTGGAAACTGCTTGGTCTGCTGTACCCCAAGAACTCATTCAAAGTCTCTTTGATTCAATATCGAGGCGTGTGGCAGCGGTAATCTCCAACAATGGCGGCTACTCTGGCTACTGATTTTGGCAGGAACCACACTTCACAGAAGTCTATAAATTTAATCATTTGATACTTGGTCAACACGTTATCTACAAAATAAATTTTGTTGTGATATCTCTTGTCTTTCTTGGTGTTGCAATTTGGGTGGCCATCAGTGTACATGTTATCCTCAGAATACAAGTAGATGACAAATGTATATGGATTTTGCAACTAAGAAAAAATATATACACTTTATTTGGCTTAGTTGTTGCTTCTTTTTGTTATTATCATAAAATTAGTTCCATGCGATAAAAAATATTCCTTTTCTTTTGAGACATCTTTAAAGATGAAATGTAAGTTTATTCTTTATTAACACACACAAGCAACAAAAAACAAATTTTTAAATGCAATTAAAACTGAGTAAAAACTATGATAAATTATTTTACTATTAATTAAATGCATTCAGTGAGTATCGAATTGTAGTAATAACCAGAGTTTTATTTTCAGGAAAGTCTCATGTGAATAAACATATCAAAGTTTATCTATGCAAAACGTTCGCAATATATGCGCGTACTAGGAATTAATTTTGTAAGAAAAATGCTTAACCGTATGGAAGTTTTTTCCTATTTATATATATATATATATATATATATATATATATATATATATATATATATATATATATATATATATATATATATATATATATATATATACATACAGTGGAATCTCGATCGATCGTTTTCGGATCCATCGTTTTTCCGTATGAGTCGTTCATTTTATCCAGTCCCAACGATCATATTGCTTTGTTATGTTTCCGCATCTATAGTTTTCCCGCATTTGTCGTTCATTTCAATCGGTCCCTTGAAAAACGATAGATCGAGATTCCGCTGTATATATATATATATATATATATATATATATATATATATATATATATATATATATATATATATATATATATATATATATATATATATATATATGTCGGACGTTCGTGCTTCACGCCCGATCCTATTAACACATCATTCCAAATATCCTATTAATCATTTTGCAGTTCGTGGTCCGGTGGCGAGGCAATATAGAATCCAAACTCAAATACAGTGACGACAACTCCATTATCATTTACTAACATATTTATTAAATATCTTAACGACTCTCAGCTCCATAACTAAAAGATATGGCTTCCCAATCCCCATTAAAATCTGTGCGCCTTCAGCACACATCCTTTCCCTTCCCTAGTTATCCATGGCTCTGCCGATTTTTCTTTGTTTCAACGTTAAAACCAACGCTTAGTGACGCTCATTACTTATGCGTGATGTCATATCGTACATGTTGTTTTGCTAAACTCAGCATTTCCTTTCTCTTCGACGGTCAAACCACAGATGCGCTAAGATTATATAATGAAAAGGGGAATTTCCCTTTAGAATCTGTGGTTCTTCAGTAATCGAATCAAGTCGAACCCATTAATCCTATTTTCACTGCAATATCTTATGCCGCTTATTTGAACTCCCAGACGTTTAAATTGTTAATCCTATATTTTACTTGCTAATATCCCGTTTTAAGGTCGCGCGATCGCCCCCCTCCATATTTTAGCCTCACAACTTTCCCCCACGTCCCGCTGAAGGCGTGCACACAAGGAGTAGCTAATTCTCTGCAGCACGTCCTCAGAAGAGAAAAACAACTAAAATTAACTTAATTAATCAACAACTGAAAATTGCTGTGCAGGGCGGTACCTTCCCACACAACAAAATTAACTAATAACCCTAGCTACTGAAACTCATCATCATCTTGTTAACCCATTTAAACCAACTAAAATTAAATTAACATTTACGATTAGAATAGGGCGATCGTTCTCCTGAAGGTGTGCACACAAAGAATGGCCAGTTCTCTGCAACCTGTCTCCAGAAGAGAAAAACAACTAAATCATCCAACTGGAAAAATGCTGAGTAGGGACGTCACCCCACATCAAAAATCTCAGTGAAAACCCCATTAAATTATTCCTAATTACGACTTGATTCATCCACATTAAAATTAACTAAATTTTTCCTTAGTATTTGAACATCTAATTAAAAAAAAACTAAAATTAATATTCTTATTTACTAAATTCGTGCACCTAACCCCATGGAGCTGAGAAGATTACATTTTACAAAAATGTCTCCATTTGAGACAGAAGTTGACACAGAATGACTTAAAATTATTACAATCAGCATATCAAATTATTTATAAAAGAATATTATACCAACATATTATCAATAAAACACTAAAATCAAAGATAATTAACACAAAATATAAATTGAAAAATGTAAGAATATGATAATAAGCTTTTATGTGAACACCCACACTATGTTATTTAGCTCAAGAAAAACAAACCTTGTGCCGAAGCACCTTGAGTCCACTGCCTAAAAGATAAGTTCTGACTTTTAAATGCCGTAAAAGTTCAGAGTTCTTGAAATACATATTGTTCTTGTAGAAAATTGGGGTGTCACAGAACTTCATACAAAATAAATTTTATTTATAACAGTATTATTAGAATTTAAAACCCTTCCTCAGATGTCTGTTATGGTGGTCATACTCTACAACAGCACTGGGAATTTACTAAGAGCTTTCAGCGTATCATCGGGGATACCTGATTCCTCCGAAACTTCAAATTTGACACAACAAATCACTAGTGAAAAACATAATCCTAATACATATTTCAAATTCTCCATTATTTCAAAAATTTTTCGTTTTCACCATAATGTACAAAACATTATACCTCTGAGTTTTACAAAATAATGAAGCATGTCTTTATACTCATGCTTATCTGAAAATTATAGGGAGACCTCCAAGATAGCCAACAAACCAATTGGCAACCAAAAACAGACAATAAAATAAGCATCAAATTATTAATACTAAAACACAATAAACAAATTAAAAGATCAAATTTAAGTGATTTAAACTAAAAAAAATTCACAATATTTTTCAATATGAAAAAAGCAATTAAATCATTGAGGTATGAAACTAACTTTCATTAAAACACTTTCCTATACATTTTTATACCAAAAAACTTTTCATTTCATTCAAAACCAATTTTAAAACCTACTCAAGTTTGAAGAAGACATGGTTGAACTCATGCTTGTTCTGCTTCTAAACACAAATTGATAAAATATGTTAACACACTCACATTTTGATCAAAACTCACAATTCTACCAATTTCAAAAATTAAAACGTCAGACCTTACATCTTGATCAATACAACTCAATTCCCTA
Source organism: Dolomedes plantarius (assembly GCA_907164885.2). NCBI lineage: Eukaryota > Metazoa > Arthropoda > Arachnida > Araneae > Dolomedidae > Dolomedes > Dolomedes plantarius. The sequence continues at coordinate 127,651,189 of OU015501.1, forward strand.
CCTCACAAAACATTACTTATAAAAATAAATTTATATTAAGGCAATAAAAATACACTTATGAAATCATATCCAAAAATTTTAATTATATACACTTGACAACCGTTATGCAATATACCAAAAATAACACATTTTTAATCAATAAACCTTAAAAATATTTGCAAAATGACGAGACTGCCAACAGCAAAAAAACCAAAATGGACAATTTAACTTTAGTAGATTCTAAAATTGACCAATAACTATACCGAAACTCATAAATTTCCAAAACATAATGAAATTACAATTTTCAAAATTTTACCAATATTTGTTACTAATATTCTGCTATCTAGCTTTCCCCCCTCTCCGAACAAAACAGGATTGACTGGAGTGATCATCCCCAGAAAACAATTTTCAAAATGTACTTAATTTTAACAATATTAAAATTTTCATTTTTTATACCAATAGTTTCAAATTGTGAGAACATTTTCTCCTGAATTTTAACTTGTCACCACAATTTCCAAAATTTACACAAAATTTTCACATTTTACATATAATAGTTACTTATTTCAATTTTCATCAATACAGTTTCAATTTTAAAATTTCAATACCTTAAAGTCAAAAATAATTTACATCTTCAACTTGTACAATTGCTAATTTAACCAATTTAGTAATTTTTCATATTTCTCATTTTTATCAACATTTTTTCAGAACCATTTGTTTTTAATTTATCGCGACATAGTTATTAACATTATTATTAATTCATGTAACATTACACTTCAAATCTATTTGGCATCTTTTTTTTGTAAATTTGAATCAAAACGCTTACCTTAATTTTTTCCCGATTTACTTATTTTAATTTTTTTACCTATTTCTTTGTATAGAAATCACAACAATTTTCTTCTTAAAATTGATCCTGAAAACGGCAGACAGTCCCGAAGAGCCACAGAAATCCTGTCTCACACACTCCAACACTTGAAGAAAATTTTTTGCGAGAGAGAGAGAAAAAAAAATCCGGTGAAGTTTCCACACGCAAAAAAAAATTTTCCGATGAGAAGATGACACGATACCACTGAAAATTTAAGCACAAATTTTGAACACTTGTGAACATTTTTTTTTTTCGATGAGCAGCCGAAGATTCCCGCACGACGAAAAATTTTACTAATCGCACAATTTTAAAACCAGATGACATCACTGACTTAATTTTTGAAGCACAAAAATATGATGATCACAAGCCGAAGATTTTTCTTAACACGACGAATTTTTGGATTTCTTGAATTTTAAAGGCTGGGTTCCCACAGCGAAAAGATTGCAGAATCAATGGCGACTTATGTCGGACGTTGGTGCTTCACGCCCGATCCTATTAACACATCATTCCAAATATCCTATTAATCATTTTGCAGTCCGTGGTCCGGTGGCGAGGCAATATAGAATCCAAACTCAAATACAGTGACGACCACTCCATTATCATTTACTAACATATTTATTAAATATCTTAACGACTCTCAGGTCCATAACTAAAAGATATGGCTTCCCAATCCCCATTAAAATCTGTGCGCCTTCAGCACACATCCTTTCCATTCCCTAGTTATCCATGGCTCTGCCGATTTTTCTTTGTTTCAACGTTAAAACCAACGCTTAGTGACGCTTATTACTTATGCGTGATGTCATATCGTACATGTTGTTTTGCTAAACTCAGCATTTCCTTTCTCTTCGACGCTCCAACCACAGATGCGCCAAGATTATATAATGAAAAGGGGAATTTCCCTTTAGAATCTGTGGTTCTTCAGTAATCGAATAAGTCGAACCCATTAATCCTATTTTCACTGCAATATCTTATGCCGCTTATTTGAACTCCCAGACTTTTAAATTGTTAATCCTATATTTTACTTGCTAACATCCCGTTTTAAGGTCCCCCCCATATTTTAGCCTCACACACACACACACACACACACACACACACACATATATATATATATATATATATATATATATATATATATATATATATATATATATACGTGATACATATTGAATGTGGCAAAAGGAATAGCATAGTGCAAATTCTGTAATTGATTTATTTAGCCAAAACAAATTAATTCTGAAGCTACAATTATACAAGTTTTATGTGGCAACAGTGAAAACTCTTTCGGTTACGAAATCGCCCCTAGAGGCACTGTTAATCAAAATGGCACCATCCATGCAGGAGAGAGCGTACTGTGTTTTGGAATATGCCAAAGCATCATCGTTTATCGTCGTTGAAAGACATTTTCTCCCGAAATTTGGTAGAGAACCACCGCATTGTCACAACTTCGAACGGTGGGTGAAGCAGTTTCAGGACACTGGCTGCTTGTGTAAGAAAACCAGCCCAAGACGACCAGAAGGCAAAAGTGGTTGAAGAAATTCATGAAATGTTTCAATGAAGTCCCATAAAATCAATGCGTCGTGCTAGTTCTGAACTCGATGTGCCTCATACAACGGTGGGGAATGTGTTACGGAAATGTCTGAAATTCCGACCATACACCCTTCAGATGGTGCGGGCGTTAAAACCTTCCGACAAACAGTTGCATAAAGCTTTCTGTGGGAATTTGTAAGATAAGCTGGAAGTAGGTGGTTTCGCGAAGAGACTTGTGATTTTTCCTATGGGAATTTGTTAAAGACAAAGTGTTCGTGCTTCCATTTCCCCAGGACTTGCAGCATCTGAAGCAGCGGATAACTGAAGTGCTCAAATAATTAATAAAGAATATTCTATCACGAGTGGGACAGGAACTGGAATACTGAATAGATATTTTATGTGTCACCGGAGGGGCACACATAGAACATCTACAGAAACTTGCATAACTATAGTTTAAATGGAAATTTGATTAATCAAAATAAAGTAATTACAGCGTTCACGAGAATGTTTTCTTTTTGTCCCATTCAATATGAAACACCCTGTATATATATATATACAGTGTAATCTCGATCTATCGTTTTACAAGGGACCGATTGAAATGAACGATAAATGCGGGAAAACGATAGATGCGGAAACATAGCAAAGTAATATGATCGTTGGGACTGGATAAAATGAACGACACATACGGAAAAACGATGGATCCAAAACCGATCGATCGAGATTCCACTGTATATATATATATGTAAGGATAAAACGTAAGACTAAAATATAGGGGTCTTTTGTTCGGGAAAAATGGGAATGGGCAATCAAAAATTATTCACGAAAGTATCGCCGTAAAAAGGAAGAAGGGTTTTTAGTAGCAAAGGTTATCAATAGGGGTCGCCACCTGACGGTTAGCGTTTCAGAGGAAGAGTTTTCAATTGCAACAGGTAGCATTATGTAACGAAGAAAGTTACAGAACATTCGATGATGAGCTCAGCAAAAGTTTGAGCGGGAGAATGAGTAAGAAATTGGCAGAAGCTTTTGGATTTTTGTAGAGGACGGAGGTGCTACGGCTATCCGGAATAATTACGGGATGGAGTGGTTCACGAATATAATCGTAAATCGTTGATAATAAATTCAGGGAGCTCTGGGTCTTTTTAATTATAATAAATATTGAACTGTCTTCTTTCTTATCTTGTGTCGAAGATCATTTCCACAACGCCACGGACTGATTTAACTGCGAATGACTTCAAGACTCGATGTTAATAACGAGCGTGATTCGACACTTGATATATATATATATATATATATATATATATACCGGGTTGCCATAATTAAACTGACAGTGCTCACAGTGTTCTGTAGCGCAATCTATTTGCGAGAATGACGCCACATTTTGTAGGAAGATTAAACAAGACGGGGGACGAAGGATTCCGCGAAAAAATAAATTAGTTCCAAAAGTCACCGCTAGGGGAATATTTGGCGCTGTGTAATAGAAAATAGAGTGTTAACAAATGCAAATTAATACGGAATAAAATTACCTTTTATTATGCACATTTTCTTATTTAGTTCAAGTGCAATATGGCAACACTTTTAAAAAAAGCGTAAAATCTACATAAACACCGATAAAGTCTCGTGATCTGCAATATCACGTACGCTGAGCAGAAGAAGTTCTTTATTCAAATTTCACGTTACATCCATTGGCACAGTGCCAGCTGCTTGGGTTTTAAAAGGCAATGTGTTACGTTTCGAATCAATCGGATTGAAAGTTTATGTGCAATGTCTCCTTCTTTAGCGAGCGTGCGTTACTGGTCAAATTCTTTTACCTCAACCAGTGCAACGCGTCAGCCGCTCTTCGTGCTTTTAGAACGCACAAAAAAATGCGTAAAGGTAACGGTCCTGTGTCAGTTAATGGGCTAAAAGCAATCGTTGCGACGTTTGAGAAAACAGGTTCTCTGAAGGTTCAGTCAGGCAGAGGACGAAAACCTGTACCACAGGATACAATCGAAGCAGTTGCCACGGCGATTGTCGACAGAGGACCAGACAATATTGCTGCCACCTCTAGCGCTCGTGGATTAGCTCGGAATATTGATATGCCTTACAGTACGGTATGGAAATTCTTACGAAAGATTATCAACTTCTATCCGTACAAGATCAGCCGTGTACAGGAGTTACTGTACCCGACCATGATAAGCGATTGACTTTTGCTCTCACCTTTCTTGCCAGAATGGAGGTGGATGATGCTTGGCCGTGGAAAATCTTATGGGGAGACGAGGCCCAATTTTACCTGCATGGAACTGTGAATACCCAGAACTGCCGAATTTGGGATGACAAATCACCACATGCAGTCACAGAAATTCCCTTACATTCACCAAAGGTAACTGTTTGGTGTGGGTTCACAGCGGAATTTATCGTAGGTCCATTCTTCTATGAGATCATTACCCCGACAGGACCGGAAACCTGTTCTGTTACCGGAGAGAAATATCGCCACATGTTGAACAGCTTTTACGCTTTTTTAAAAGTGTTACCATATTGCACTTGAACTAAATAAGAAAATGTGCATAATAAAAGGTAATTTTATTCCGTATTAATTTGCATTTGTTAACACTCTATTTTCTATTACACAGCGCCAAATATTCCCCTAGCGGTGACTTTTGGAACTACTTTATTTTTTTGCGGAATCCTTCGTCCCCCGTCTTGTTTAATCTTCCTACAAAATGTGGCGTCATTCTCACAAATAGATCGCGCTACAGAACACTGTGAGCACTGTCAGTTTAATTATGGCCACCCGGTATATATATATATATATATATATATATATATATATATATATATATATATATATATATATATATATATATATATATATATATGTAACATATTGGACAACCCAAGGAAAAAATGGGCGTCCAGCACATCACAGGGAATGAAGATGTAGTCGTGGCTCGAATAAACGACGCGGCAAGTTACGGCATTAAATTTTATTAGACGGAGAATACGTCTTTCCAAGACAGTTACAAAATCAAAAAAGCGTACAGGTTTCCGTTCATGTGGTTTATATAAACTTTGTCATGTGATCTTCATAGCGATTAGGGATTTGCTGTTGTCGATAAGTCACATGTGGTTTTATGTAATCTGCGCAGAGCTTATCTAAAATATCGGGGACGCCGCGCCTATTTGAAAAAGGAAGCCATTTAATATTTTCTCTCGAGGTTATTAGAGTTTAGAATCAAAAGCGAAATTTAGCTCGTACGCCCAAGGGAATTTAGAATAATGTTAGATTTTAAAATGGAATTTAACGCGAATGCCCAAAGGGAATTACCTGTTTCAAGGAATTAAAAAAGGGTTTGTAATTTGGAATAGTAAAGTGAGGAATTAATAGTTTTTAAATGTTAAGATTGTTGAATTAAGAAATTACTAGTTTTTAATATTATATATATATATATGTCGGACTTAAGCGGGAACGAAATAATTATTCTAAATTTAAAGGGGGCTTAGTAATTAATTTATTGTTGTGGCGTAATTCGCCACTATTCTCATATCTTGGTTCGAAATACATCGGGAGATATCGGGGAAATTCCCTTTGGATTGACTGACATCTGTGGCCACACCCATGGTTCATCGCCGGTGTATGCGTCACAGAGATCATGTGGGCATGCGTGGTGGCTTTGGATGGCAGAAAAACAATAGCGTTTAATCAGACGGCGGGAAATTCTTGATGGAGATAGTCTCGCGGGAGCTTGATGACTGTTGGATTTAATTTATCAGATTGAATCAGGTAGCTTAAGATTTTGGAAATAAACGATGTTCGATATATTAACTGTAGTTCTTTGCCACCGGCCTTCATTGACTGCCATAACTTGAATAATTAAGTAAAGATAGATTAAGAAGGAGTAAGTTTGGATGTAAGACGACGTACTGGGAAGGGTGTAGGTAGTGAGCTAGTCATATATATATATATGTGTGTGTGTGTGTGTGTAAGTAACATGGTAGGCCTCATACCTGAGATGACCGATGAAATCAAGGACCCACGATGTCGCAAGGAAGAATTAGAAGAATTATAGTCGAGGTTTGAGCAAAGACGGCAATCATTACGTTGAACTAAATATTTACTAGGCAAACTGACATAACTTCTCGGGGTGGCTGAAAATGACAAAAGATCTCTGAATTCTGACCGCAGGGTCTTTTATAAAATTTTGAGGTGGCTCGCCATGTGATCATGAAAAAGGTTAATGATTGGTTATCCGTGACTCTGATGCAGAGGTCAGGTGATACCTTACGTAAGGATACCCTAAAAATTAGACTTTTTGAGGGGGTGATACGCAGCTGCTTTGTTCTTTAAATCAGAAGCGAAAATATCTCAAACGCCCAAGAAATTTAGAATAAACTAGAATTTGAAAAGTATATAGGGTTTGTTATGATATATATATATATATATGTGTGTGTGTGTGTGTATGCCTAAGGTTAAAACATATATCTTTCAACAAAACTGTTAAAAAAGGGTAAAATGCAAAAAATACGCTATTATCAAAACAATACTGAAAGCAAATGATTTTGGATGGGAAGCAAAAGTACTTAGTATAGGTATCAAATATAACTTACAAAGAAGCTGTGAGATTTGAGGGAATAATAGATAAATTTTTAATAATGCATTTTAAAATCATTGTTATAATCATTTATTGCACTTTCTGTTGATTTATTCGTATATACATGCATATTTCTAGAATTACTTTAACAGATATTTTGAGCTATATTTTTGGAAACATTATTTTTTTGGCTAGAAAAAAAAGTTTCTAAATATAATTTTAAACCTTAAAGCAGGTATTTAACTGAATGACATAATTAAGCCCACATTACAAGGCTGATGCATCCTAAGACTTGTCACTCTTAGTTAAAAGCATAAAATTAGTTCCGTATCCAGTATGTGTGGTATCCAAGCTTATATTTACATAAAGTGCCTTTTTGAACAATTACAATTTTTTCCACGCAGAAATTCAATTTACCTTTTCTTAAGCATCACTTTTTTGGCTGCATAATTAGCAATATAAATGGCTAACCTTGGTTTCCTCGCTCTTTTATCTAATATCTGTACAATATTTCAGTAAAAAGACAGAAATTTGTCCCATTTCATCTTAATCGGGTTTTACTTTATAAACGCGTTATTTTATATGTAGGGAACAGAAGAAAAAGGTTATATAATCTTTTTTTTTTAACCTCTTAAGAAAATGAGACTAATTTCGTTACAGATGAAAGCCAAGGCCCGAACCATTTATATGTAAATTCATTATTAAATCCGAAATTCGATTTTTTTTTAAATTAAAAAGCTTTTCTTGTTTATCTATGATTTTGTTTTTGATTTCAGGGTTAATGTATATTTAAAAGATGCAATTTTATTTATTGTCGCTGCAAGGTTAATTAAAGAGCCTTTAAAAAGTAAGGTAAAAATATATATCACTGGCTGAAATCTCCCCTCTGCTATTGTTATGTGCAAATTCAATAAACGAGTTTGGGTATGACTAGAACTTTTGCTAGATTCTTTCACACATTGCTGCGCAATATTTCAGCAACTCGACATATTCGTTGTTGTTGTTGTTGTTGTCTGGAAGTTTCAAGCCAGGTCCATATAGGCTTCGGACTGTAGCGTGCGTCTCCGGTTTATATAGAACCAAAGGGATCGGAGACCGTCTCAACTAGTTGCGACCTCAATTTTGGCCGAGAACTCCCAGGAGTGACATCTGGGGCGATCGTACCCTCTCCCTCCTTTTCCGACCTCATAGATGGACTTTTCATTCTATGGATTTTTCGTGTCCAATAAGTATTTAATGATGAATGTCGGAATTCGATCTTAGCACCTTCAGCACCGAAATTCAGAGCGCTATCTCGTGCCCACTCGACGCATTTACACAAGATAATCAAGGATAGCAACCGTATGTTCCTGATGTTTTTCTCAGTTGAGGAAAACTGCGCAGATTTGAGTTAGTTTTTTGTTTTTTATCTTTGAAGAGGTGATTTATAGTGTTAAAAATATTTCCATTGTAAGTCAAGTCATTATACCGGGTGTTTCAAAAGTCGCGCACATCAATCTTTGTGGTTGAGTTTTAAAGACAGATGAATTATGTTAACAAACATAATAAAGGACAAACAAAGGTTGAACGATTAACTTTATTGTCAGGTGTCAGACATGGTCAAATCACAGTAAATGTTCAAAATTATGTCCGTTTTCCTAGACGCACAATCGAACTCTTTTTACCAGATTAGTCGACACTTTACGAAATGTGTGAGAAGTAATGTCCAATATTGCATGAAGGATGTTGCTACAGCAATAATCCCCATACGCTTGATGAACTTAAGAGTAACATCCTTCATGCAATATCGGACATTACTTCTCACACACTTCGTAAAGTGTCGACTAATCTGGTAAAAAGAGTTCAATTGTGTGTCCAGGAAAACGGACATAATTTTGAACATTTAATGTGATTTGACCACGTCTGACACCTCACAATAAAGATAATCGTTCAACCTTTGTTTGTCCTTTATTATGTTTGTTAACATAATTCATCTGTCTTTAAAACTCAACCACTAAGGTTGATGTGCTCGACGTTTGAAACACCCGGTACAGTGTGTACATAAATGAATATCCCAACTTAGCACGGCTAATGAGAGAAAACTAAACAAAGTACAAACTTGTTGTTCATCGGAAATCAAAAATAAGATTTGACAGTTTAAATTCGACACAGTTATAAGTGTTCAATGTGAGCCCCTTTAGTAACATGAAGAATATCGAGGCGGTACGATAGCTCATCCCACACTCTTTTCAGCATGTCTGATGTGACGGTTTTTAAGGCTGCAGATATGCGTGTCTTAAGTTCGTCAACGTCATTTGGTAGAGGTGAAACAAACACCTGATGTTTGATGTAGCCCCAGAAAAAAAATCGCACGGAGTGATGTCAAGGCTGCGAGAAGGCCATTGATGAAAAGCAAGGTCCTGGGGACCTCGGCGACCAATCCTCCAGGGTGGCAATTTGTAATTTAAAAACCCAATCTTCATGAACTTTCATCTGGTATTTTTGATTTCCGATGAACAACAAGTTCGTACTTAGTTTAGTTTTCTCTCAATAGCCCTGCAAAGTTGAGAAATTCATTTATGTACACACTGTATAATTTCATCAAGTTTGAATCTGATGTTTTTCTTAATTTTTTTTTAATTAATAGATATATTTTGATTAATAGATATATTAATTAATAGATATATTATCAGACCTCTTAAAATATGTAAAATTAAAACGGAGATATAAATAAATCAAAACTCTAACTGCATATTTGCATTCTTATAGAACAGTATTATCTAGTACCGAGGGAAAGTTTGAGAGGATTTTGAACTTTTAAACATCGAGAATATATTTTTTTAATAACAAGAGTCCAAAAAGCTATCTACGAGAACGTTGATAATACAGTAAGTCAAAGAAGAATATTTGCAACATGACTAACACATTTAAAAAATTACATATTCCGTTTGAAGCAAGAGGTCACAAAGGAGTTTTGAAGCATAAACCAGAATTAAAACTTAGCTATATTAAAAAATTACATCTAGTAATGTATGTACCGGTGGTTATAAAAGTGGCCTTAGACAAGAATCTAAAAACGTAAGTTTATCAGTTATTTCCCGTTGCATTACCTTTTATATTACCGGAACCTAAAGAAATCTTTTGCAAAATTTTAAAAATGGAACACTAAATATTTTCTGAAATATTTTATTACATAGTATAAAAATGTTTTTTAGTGTTTTCAAACTGAAACCTTTAAATTTCTCGAAACGAAACAGATGACTGAGACCACTTTTGTGATCACCAGCACTTACTTACTTACGCACACACACATATATATACACTGCTGGCCACTGTAAATGCAACACCCTGAAGGAAACATGCAAATAACATGAAATTTACAACATGCATTAGCGGAGGTGAGATATGCAAATGATTAGAATTTCAGCGCAGACGCACATCACTCGCGCCTGTGGCGCCACTTCAAAGCGCTATTTAAGACTTGGAGATTTCGACGATTTCAAGTTCGGCAATTGTGTTTTTCTTGTAGTTTAAAAAAAAAACGATCAATTATGCCTCGTCGAAAACAGCGATCATCTTTTGATCAAGTATCCGAATTCGACAGAGGAAGGATAGTGGCCTACCTAGATTGTGGATTATCTTTCAGGTAAATCGGTAGTCGTGTTGGGCGAAACCAAACAACTGTAATGCGGATATGTGATCGTTGGATGCAGGAGGGTACGACGGACCGGCGTGTTCGATCGCATCCACCTCAGTGCACCACTTCACGTGATGACAGGCAAATTGTGCGCATGGCAGTGACGGATCGCTCAGTCACATCACGAACCATAGTACAGCACATGCAGTATGTAACTCATCATCCAGTGTCTGCGCGTACCATTCGACGCCGTTTACAGCAGAGTGGTCTGTCCGCAAGACGTCCATTGCTTTGTCTACCCTTGACGCAGAACCACAGACGTCTCCGCCGCCAATGGTGCGATGACAGAAGGATGTGGACGGCAGAATGGAATGAAATTGTCTTTACTGACGAGTCACGCTTCTGTCTGCAACACCACGATGGTCGCATTCGAGTCTGGAGACACCGTGAAGAGAGGATGCTGAACAGCTGCGTTATGCACCGCCACACTGGTCCTGCACCGGGTATTATGGTATGGGGCGGTATTGGATATCACTCTCGCACACCTCTAGTACGCATTGCCGGAACTGTAAACAGCCAGCGCTACCTTCAGGTATTGCCCACAGCCATAATTCAACAGGATAATGCGCGACCACACGTGGCACTCATTGTCCAACGGTTCTTCATCAATCGCCAGATTGAATTGCTTCCCTGGCCGCCTCGGTCTCCGGATCTTTCACCGATAGAAAACATGTGGTCCATGGTTGCTCTACAATTGACCCAGATTCCATCCCCAGCTGCCACAGCAGATCAACTTTGGCAACGTGTGGAAGCTGCTTGGTCTGCTGTACCCCAAGAACTCATCCAAAGTGTCTTTGAATCAATGCTGAGGCGTGTGGCAGCGGTGATCTCCAACAATGGCGGCTACTCTGGCTGCTGATTTTGGCAGGAACCACACTTCATAGAAGTCTATAAATTTAATCATTTGATACTTGGTCAACATGTTATCTACAAAATAAATTTTGTTGTGATATCTCTTGTCTTTCTTGGAGTTGCAATTTGGGTGGCCAGCAGTGTATATATATATATGCAGTATGCCCACTAAAGTCCCTTCCCACCCTCTTAACTTCGGAACGGCTGCTGCTATATTCATAAAAGTGGTGTCTAGGTATAGTATAGTAGCCATGCGCTACTGAATAAAACCACCTACCGCGCTACCTGGTGGAAAACTGCGGAGCTAGCAATCCTATCTCAAATACGAAACGAGATAGGGGAAAAAAGTGATTTACAAAGTTGTAGAAAATCATCAATTTAGTACAAATAGATACCTTGGGGACATTAATGGAAAAAATAGACCGGTGAAAACGGGCATTTGTTTTTTCGTGATTTCCTACATTGTGACGTGACAAAACGGTCTGAGAAAGAAAAAAACAACTAGTTTTAATAATATACCTTTATTTGAGATGTTCAAACTTCTCACCGTCATTGTGGTGTCGTGTTTTGCCCGAAAGATAATCATTTCTCCCTCCGTTCAAGTTTCGTGACGTCACAGTGTAGGAAATCACGAAAAATCAAATGCGCTTTTTAACCATTCTATTCTTCGCATTAATCTCCACAAGGTGTCTTGTCTTACTAATTCGATAATGCTCTACAACTTTGTGAATCACTTTTTTCCTCTATCTCATTCCGTTTTCGAGATAGGAATGCTAACTCCGCTGTTTTCCACCAGGTGGCGCGGTAGGTGGTTTTATTCAGTAGAGCATGGCTACTTTACTATACCTAGACACCACTTTTATGAATATAGCAGCAGCCGTTTCGAAGTTAAGAGGGTGGGAAGGGACTTTAGTATGCATACTGTTATATATATATATATATATAGGGTGGTCATGAAAAAACTTTGCCGATATATGGTCCTCTAGCGGCCGTTCCGTTCAACCTATCGGGTTGAATGGAATGGCCGCTACAGGTCCATATATCGGCAAAGTTTTTTCATGACCACCCTGTATATATATATATATATATATATATATATATATATATATATGTATGTATGTATGTATGTATGTATGTATGTGTATATATATATATATATGTATGTATGTATGTATGTATGTATGTATGTGTATATATATATATATATGTATGTATGTATATATATATATATACATATGTATGTATATATATATATATATATATATATATATATATATATATATATATATATATATATATATATATATATATATAAATATATGTATATATATATATATATATATATATATATATATATATATATATATATATATATATAAATATATGTATATATATATGTATATATATATATATATAATGTTTTTTACCTTAAATACTTTCTTTCAGCAGAGTGCTTAGAACTCTATTATGAGAGACATAAGAAAAAAACATTGCTTCGTTCACCGAATTTTAGTTTTCTTAAAATTATTTCAGTTAGAGTACACAAACAAGTTTTTCTCTATTTACAACTTAATCTAGCAACTAGAAACAATATTTCAACAACAGTAAAAAGAAAATTCAAAGATAAGAGAATCTTTGTTGACAGAAGAAAGCTATATTGTTGTGCGAAAAAATTCAGGCGAAGCTTCTTAAGTTTGTTACCGAACGCAGGATGTAATCGTAAAAAAAAGTGATACTCTTTCATTTTACCTTTTGCTTTTGTTAAAAGCAATGATTGTTTGACAATGCGGGTTGTTTGTCAATGCAGACATTCGCACACAGTCCTCGAGAATTATTTGTTGCTCTAAATGGGGACAACGAATAAGTAAACCAAAAGCACTTCCTGGTCGCACCTCAGTTTGGATCGAACATCGATTTGGGGATACATTTTTGGCTTTTCAAATATAAAGGATTATGTTTATTAATTGTTTCATGCTTGCACGTTAAAAATATAGGAAAGTTAACTAAAAGAAATTCGTGAGAAAAATGTAAGTAAAGGGTTTATGTAGCACTAAAGGGTTTTAATATGAGAAAGCATTTTTTTTTTAAATGTTTAATAACCGTTATAGCAAAACGTTGAATGATAAAAAATTTGTCTTGTTGAATAGCGGTTAATTAAAAGTCAAAAATTCGTCAGAAATTAATAACTGTTTAGCAAAAGACTGTTTTTTTCGATTTTATCAATTACTACCCAACAGTTTTAAATGATATTTTCAATTTTAGTTAAGGATTTTATACAAAATATCATTTATTCCATATCAGAGATATTTTCATTAATTTTTCTTTTATCTTACCAAGATTCTTGTTTTGTCCTCTTGTAACTGCTATCTAGAAGATTAAATGGAATGGTGTTCACATGCATTACTCCAGAACACGGGTTTACAGAAATTTTAAAAACTATGACACCAACGTTTAAATGACACAAAAACTTGTTTGTTTATGTGTAAATGGATAAAATTATCGTTAAATGACCATTCACTAGATGGGGCAGGAAGTTCACAAGTACTCCATCACAAAAAGCTAGTATTTAAACAATTGAAAACGTTGCACCCTCTCGTAAAAATTAGTCGATCGATCTCTAACTTTCAGAAAACGTCTGTATGCTAATTGCCGCAACGTAAAACCCAACCAACTGAAGAAAAAATCGAAGTTATGAGCATATATCATCATCAACTTTCGAAAAGCAGTACGTGGCCAGACGCAAAACGTACATATAGGGGGATAAATTTAATTAAAATATCCAGATTTGTATCATGCATATTTTATAGTATAAAGAAAGTATTTCTTCACCTATTTGATTGATTCTCTGAACATAAATTCTACATCTGCTTACACGGTAGGAGATATGAAAGAGCTTGGATTTTCTTGAGAATGTTTATATAATTTCTCAATGTATTTGAAACAGGCACTATTATAAGCGTTTGTCGCACACGGCGTTCAAGTTTACATAGTTATCCTAAAGTTTACAGAGTTTACATAGTTATCCATAGTTGTCCTTATCCTAAACAAATTGTCGGGCAATGCCCCAATGCCTAGGGCAATGGCCTTTTATCCCGAGCTTGTGGGGTCGAGTTCCACCTTTGAGGGGCGCCGTTTTCACAGTGCAAACGCCAAAATCTAGTCTTTTTTTCACTTGCTTTCAATTTATTCCAGTTAAATGAGCAGAAAAATGGCTAGTACTGCCATCTGTTATCAGTTGAAGTAAAAACATTTTGTAACTTTTAATTGGTAAAATTTTCAAGATTCTTTATGTTAAAATAAATCGGGGGGGAAATCTGCACCGTGCAAACGATGGAGTTTGTTATCCCTGAAAGTGTTAATATGGATGTTTATATCCGGTCGGTATCGGCTTTAGATTATAGATCTCAGTTTAATTAGAGTTTGTGTAGCAAACGTTGATCACAGTGCTCTACACCAACCTTAAAAAACTCCAAGCAACCATTAGTATTTAACTGTAAGTAATTTCATATCTAGTAACAAGGAATTTGAAAAACATAATAAATAAGTTTATTATTGAAACCTGTACTTATTTTTGAAATATAGAATAAAAGTACCTTTAAATTTTTAAACGCTAATGCATTTTCTTAGAAAGTCTTTTTCTGAATATAATCAACAATTTGATTTATAACAATATTTATTTGGTTTCTGATTAATATAACGGAATGTGTTTTAATGTATTATTTTTTGGAAATTCTACAGTGATGTATTTTTTGAATAAGGCGGATGAAAAGTTTCCGTAATTTAAATTATTTTTCTCAAAAGGAAAAAGTCATTGCATATAAGTTCATCGTATTTTTCACTTCAGCCTAGCACTGATGAATATGCTTAAAAATTGCCATCTGAATTATCGCTGCCGAAATTATAACTCAAGATCCCCCAGTGTAATGTCATATTCATTTAACAGGATTCTGGAATCCTACCGGTACTTGTATTGTAAAAGTTAATATTAATGCTCAAGTAAATGTATAAAAAAGTAAACGCTGGATTCATACACTACACGTAAAAATGTGTAAAAGACAACAAAACAAAGTAATGTAATATAGAAGAGGTAAAAACGGGTCTCACCCGTGTGGTGACCGGGTGTGAAAGAATAGTCCCAATGTAGCTCATGCATGGCGTAAGAGGCGACTAAAATGGGTACCCAGTGTCCGGGGGTATAGCCGGGCACCCTGCCCCTGGGGATTATATCAGGGGTCTGGCCCTCCAGGTTGGGGGTTGAGCGTGGGGCTGACAACCCCACCTTGTAAAACTCCCTTGTTCAGAAATCCCAAAAAGTTAATACCGGACGGAATCTACCCAAATGACTTGGCAAGAAAATGGATTTGATTGTTGGAACATGGAATATAAGGACTCTTTATAAAAGTGGAGCATTAAGAAACCTTGTTAACGTTTTTGACGAGTATAATATTGATGTCATGGCATTGCAAGAAGTTCGCTGGACTGGCCGGGGGATCTTCGAAAAGAAGAAACACCGTATATACTACAGTGGTCAGGATAGTCATCAGCATTTTGGCACGGGGTTCATTGTGAGCAAGAGAACGAAGAATAATGTCATCGAATTTAAACCCGTTAATGAAAGAATTTGTAAGCTTCGCTTGAGTGGTAAGCATTATAATATTAGCATAATTTGTGCGCATGCACCCACCGAGGATAAAGACAACACGGAATATGGCTGCGAGTGCTGGGTAATGACTAAATCTAATGAAAATAAACTATTGAACTTCGAGCGCAAAATATTAAGAAAAATATTTTTGCAATTTGCGAAAATGGTATTTGAAGATCAATGTTTAATCATGAAATCTACCGAAAATTCAGACAACCTGACATTCTCAAGGTCATTAAAAGCCATAGGAATCAATGGTTGGGTAATTTATACAGGACTGAAGACACAAATCTAGTAAAAAATCTCACATTTACCAAACCTATGGAAGCTAGAAATCGAGAAAGGCCACCAAGTAGGTGGCTTGATGTCGTTGAGAATGATATAAAAACTATGTGTGGGGAAGACTGGAGGAATGTTTCCTTAGATAGGGCCAGATGGGGTAAACTTATTGGGACGGCTTTGGCCAGCAGTAGGTTGTAGT
Organism: Dolomedes plantarius; assembly: GCA_907164885.2. Taxonomy (NCBI): domain Eukaryota; kingdom Metazoa; phylum Arthropoda; class Arachnida; order Araneae; family Dolomedidae; genus Dolomedes; species Dolomedes plantarius. The sequence goes on from OU015501.1 coordinate 127,667,776, forward strand.
GCCCCAGAAGAAGAAGAAGAAAAACGGTCTGATAGTACTCTTGTGATATAAATAGAAGGAATATTTAGAGGCCAGTAAACAACTTTTGTCTTATCTTTCATATCTATTAGCCGGTTGTCACGATGCCCCGTGGCATTGTACGGCAAAAGGCCGAAATAGAAGAAATGAGATAGGGGGCAGCTGGAGAAAAGAAATTAAGTGGAGGAGGTGGCATGGTAGATAAGAATGTAAAATTAGGGGATGTAAGATGCAGAGGAACAGAATGGTGAAAAAGGAAATAAAAAGGGCTGCAAGTAGGCAGGACAGAATAATTGGAATAGAATTTATGGTAGTAATAAAATAACCCCACATACAGGGAGGTCAGTGAAGAATCGAGTGTGGGAAATCGAGAAGCTGAAACGGAATATATAGATACGGCCACTATTTGGGGGAATGGTCAAGAAGGAAGATAGGTACAAACCACGAGCGTATCAGAAGAGGGGGCGTTGAAAGAAAATTAAGGGAAGGAACCAATAGAAGGTTGATGGAGGAGGAATATGAAAAGAAAGGAAATATATACGGAGGAAAAAGAAGAGACAAGAATGATTAGACTTCCCGGATAACAAGAGACATGTTTCGTTTTATAGAGTCAGAGGAGTGATACGAAAAAGAGAATTAATCCGTTTGGATGCGGATGTTAGTTACCGCCGATAGGCCAGTATCAGAATAGAAGTTATCCAGTAAAACCCTCCGTGGTGATGATAGAAATATACCTTAAAAGATGAATAACGATTGCGCCCTGATAAATTAGCGGTGTGTGACAGAACCCGGTGTACTTACGCAATCAGCTCCAGCTGACTGATCGATGCCAGCCCGAGCCGTCGCTTATGCAAAGTTGATGATGAGATCCACAACCGAGCTCATCACATTAATCATCGAATATGAGAGGCTAAGACGTGTGAGGCGGAATAGACAAGACGTAAGCGACATAGACTGCCATCGTTGATCAACCTGCTTTTGCCGAACGAGATCCTCAAGCCCGATCCTCAAGCCCACATCTATGCTGAGTGCCACTCCTTGCAACCATATCAACAAGTTCAAGGTTCCAGGGCATACTCGAAAAAGGAGGTAAATTCTTTTGATATCCCATCTGTCTGGCTGATGCCTACTTCGTTCAATTTAAAAACAAGTAATTTGAGCAGGTAAATTCGCGCATAGATATATAGGGTACAATTTACTGTGTATTGAGGATACGTGAAACTAAGTCAGTAGGATTAATGCTAAATTGATTGTATGAGTTGTATTTGGATACTTATTAAGGATTGATAATATTAAGTAACTTACTGATAAAGTTGATTATGACAAATTAATGAATTAAGAGTTATATGTATATAAATGATATTTGGTAAAAATGGAATGTTGATAGTTATACAAATGATGTATAACTCTCAACATTGCATTGTTATCAAATACTTCACTTTAATCCATTGTTACCAAGAGAATGATAAATGGTATAATTGATTTATTTATATATTATTCAGTAATTTTCATGAGGAGTTATGTTTGAGTATAATAAATGTATGTCTGTATGTTTTAGTTATTAATAAACCAGTTTATTATTTGAATGAGAGTAATGGTGTAGTTGTCAAAAGATTCTAAAAAGCAAAACCACTATTATAGAAATTATCTCCGCCACACCGGCCGACGGTCGAACAGTTAGGGCGAAAAATTTCAATCTATCCATTACCCTGCGTAAAAGGAAAATTTAAGTGAAGCATATTTATATAAAAGTTAATTTTTCTTAATACAGAATGAATATTGCTAGAAACATTTTATTTTCCTATATGTGGAATCCAAGCAGTGAGAGACATATAATTTGGAATTTTTTGAGGAATGCTCAGTAAATTTAAAATTACTATAGTTATTCTTATAGTTACCGAATGGTTTTCCTTGATAACATCGGATGTCTGGAAGGTGGTAAATGGTGTGGTAAATGGCGTCGAACCGATCCTAGTGACGTTGTTGGTGCGGACGTGGCCGCTTTTATGATTGCGCGATCCTTGCGAGCATTTGTGTTCCTGGGACGCCCTGACCCTCCGCAACGGTAGACTATCCCTTCGGTGATTCATTGTTGCCAACACCGATCAACTACCACATCGCTCCGACCGAGGTGGCGGCCGATACGCCTGTTCGACCAACCTGCTTCTCTGAGGCCTGTTATACGCCCCCTCTCAAAGTCCGACAATTGTTCGTACTGTCGCCGATTACGTCTCAGAGGCATCTCTAGTCATAATACCATCCATCCAAGTCGACAGATTTGTTTGAATAATCCTATGGCACGAGTAATCATGCTTTTAATCTCTCCCAGCTGCGCATCTCATAAGCGCAGAGCGCTCTTACCCTTCTCTCATTGGCGTCGAAATTTTAATCATTTGCATATATATTACCAAACTACATACCTGAAAAGTTTCGTGATAGTAGCTCGATTTCTTCTGGGTGCATATATTTTTTTGTGACAGTATATATATATATATATATATATATATATATATATATATATATATATATATATATATATATATATATATATATATATATATATATATATATATATATATATATATATATTCTTCATATGAACGAAGATTTGATGAGTTATCAATTTTTTCCCTATTTCGGGTCCAAAATAAAGAAGCTAAATGAAATACATAACAGTAATGAAACTTTATTTTATTCCTTCAAATTTATTTTAATGATAAAAGTGGCTAAGAAGAGTCTAATATATCAGTTTAAAGATTGTGAAAATGTAATTTTTCTCATAAAATTTAAAGGAACACCTGCACTTACCCCACCAAGGAACTTTAGTGAAATAAACGCAGAACAGCACTTAAAATTTATTAAACAGAAACAACTAATAATACAATTAAACAACAATATCAAAGGTGTTATCTTACTACAAAAACGTCTTAAACGACTTGAAATAACGTAGATGATCATGGATAATGAGTTAGAAACACATCTCACCAGTGCAAGTAAAATAAACATGGACACTATTTAACCATCCCCAGATGATATACTTTGAGCTAAAGCACTTCGGTGCCTATCATGTGAAACAGAGTGTCGTTTATAGTACACTCCTAAGATGGCGTTTATGCACATTAAAGACCCTAGAAGTTATGTGGGCAGCAAGTACATTTCCCGACTCTCCTTACATAAAAACAAAATTCTAAGTTGTTTTCGCAATTTCGATTAGTAAATATCAATATAATAAAAAAATTATAAACAAAACCGCAGTTAAGCATTTAAGAATTAAAAAGTTTAAATAAAGTATTGTTTAGTAACAATATTCGGTTTTGGTAGCATCTATGGCAGCAGGCTTTACTACGAGTGATCTGGAAATTTAAATTTTCTTATCTCTATTACCATAGGAAACGTAATTTTGTTTAATTGGCTATCACTTGGAAGGTGTAAGCTCGCCCAACTGAATTTTACTGGATAGCCGAAAAAGGTGATAATTATATGGTATGTGTGTTCACTTAGTATGCTGTTAAGATTAAGCTTAAAATCACACCAGGATTGGATGTTTTTGTCTCAGACTGTAAAATATGGAACTTAAAAAAGGTGTAATAAGACTAATGGAAACATTTTCAAAAGTTTGAATTAATTGAAATGAGGGAAACATTAATATAAATATATTTAATCGTTTTTCATTGTGTGAATCCTATTCTTAAACGCGTGATAAGCAAGTTCTTCCCTTTTCCTGTCTAAAGAAAATCATCAGAATCCTTTAACGAGTTAATGAAGTGAAAATAAATCAGTGAATGGTTGCAATGAGGGTGATGAAATGTTTACGCTTATTAGCAGGATTTTCTTATTTAATGCTTAAAATCGATTGGTTTGTAAAAAGTCATCGACCTTCCTGCAAGAACATTCTGACAAACAAGGAGGCTATGACGAATGTCGTCAGAGATATTTCATAAACATTGTGTTAAAAATAAAGTATTTAGAAATCAAAGAAGTGCAAAAAGGTTTTGAGGCCTCATGATAAACATTGATACATCAATATCAAAAAATGAATCAAGCAGGGAACACACATGTGAATTCTGAGATTATTTTAGAGTAGGAATCTTTGTATGACGCCCACCTTCATTTGCGTTCTCAGACTCACAAATCTTTATATATATATATATATATATATATATATATATATATTTATTTAAATCTTCTTATCTCTCTCTCTCTCTCTCTCTCTCTCTCTCTATATATATATATATATATATATATATATATATATATATATATATATATAAATAAATGAATTATTTTATTTGTTTCCATTCTTTATTAATATCTAGAACATTTAAACAAAGTTAATGAATGTTATGTGTCCAATTAAGGTGAACTTTTACAGTTTTCATAAACCAAGCTACATTCGACAGTATACTGGTATCTGTAAATTTTATCTGGATATCGATTTCCTCATTTAGTAATGGGCAGATATTAGTTCATGATGTTAAAAAAGCCTAAACTTGAAATATTTACTGTTTTTAGTTTCATTGTTTATTTCAATGAGTTTTCATATTCATCTTTTCTATCGTTTTACCGTTACCTTTTACACTTGACCTATAAGTGATGCTCAAATCTCCATATAGAAATTTAATAAAAACCGAAATGTTTTAGGTTTTTTTGTTTACCTTTTTTAGTATGTGTGTGTGATGGAAAACTAAAACATTGTGTACAGAGTTGCGATAAAATTGAATAGTCCTATCAGGCATGCTTGCTTGAAAATAAACGGTGTTGCGAGAAGTTTTGTATCAATATACGTAAAAAGCAATGAACCCATTTTTTAAATAAATATTTTGTAAGGTCATTAATTTAAAAAGGAAATAAGTATATTGTATTTTTTATAATACCATTTAACTTATATCAGGTAGAATGGAAATTTGAAAATAATATCTCATTTGTAGCAAGGATAATTATAAGCCACATAAAAAAATGGTAAAAAATTAACTATAAAATAATTTCCCTATAAACCGTCTCTCTTTTATTATGGGCAAAGTAAAATTTGTGTTCTAATTAATATAAGACTAGTTAGGGAATGGGAGGTACATCATTTCTTGCATTGAAAGAAACACAAAGTCGACAAATATTGTGCCCTTTTTTCAGGAGAACATTTATGGACAAATTTTCATACAAACAGCCGGTAGTTAATCACTGCAAAAACTGTGCCTTTTACAGGTTTTAATTAAGAACCAACATAGGTATTAATATTCTTTTATTAGGGTTATTGCTAGAGGGCCACACTGTTCTATATTTGTAAAACGAAAAGTATACCCATTTGTTGTTGTTACAGCAAAGATAATTAGAAGATTCTCAAGATAAAGATAAAAATTCAGCTATTAAAAGTTTTGCTGGGTACGACTCTATGTTATTAATCCAAGATAAAAGCCCGTTCCTGTACAAATGCAAAATAGCTAGGAAGGAATGAAAATCAAACAAACGCTTGCAGCATAATCTTCCAAGCATACAACATAATCAAATACAGAACAAAACATTGTTTCATTCGTATTCACATCAACAATAATTTTAAACTTTTGGCACATTAATATAATCATGTCGTTTCCTCTTTTAAAAGGAACTTCATATATGAAAACTAATTTTTAAAAATATACAGCATCAATCTCTATGCTTATATAACACACATAAAAACGTACACCCACAAATATATATATATATATATATATATATATATATATAATGCAAATATAATATGCTATTAAATTTTTTCTCTATTAAATACTGTCTAATTGTACGCAACAATAAGAAATATAATTATAAATCTTAAATTAAGGAATATTAAATTAAGAAAAGATATAATTTTGTTAAAAATTTCGCATCCCTTGCATACCTTGAATTTATTAATACGACTCTTTTTAACGTGTACATGCAACGGACGATAAGTAATAAAACAATGATTTTGTCAGTTGTAAATGCAAGATCGATTAAAGATTAGGTAAATGTGAGTAAAAATTAAGTTACAACATGTTGCATTGAAAGCCTCCCTTTTAATTAAGGCAAAACTAAAATTCGTTATACCTGTTAATGAAAAAAAAAGAAATTCCATTTCACATTCCTGTATAGCAACATAATAATCTCTGAAATGCACAGCATAGTTAGCAAAGAATGGCGAGAAAACATTATTTTCCTTTTTCCTGCAATAAAGATTTAACGCAGTTGTGCTATTACTGTGGTTATTTTCTTTTCGTAAAAACCATTTCTTGGAAGAGTTATTGTACTTTAAAAAAACTTTTTTCTAGATTACAGTGCTTTATTTTAACTATAAAGTCTGCAAAAAATTTTCACATATTTTTCACGTAAACAAGTATGAAAAGAAAAAAAATGACTAGGAAAAACTCTGACAGCTAGTGATGACAGCTATCTGTCAGATGTTGACTTTTATTTTCTGTTGAGGAGGGAAGCAGGATTATAGAAGGTAATAATAATTGGCAGTGAATTACTTTCTTAACTTTTTTAAACATCATACTTCCAAATCTCTACTTAAAGAATTAATCTATGTACTTTACTAAGTATCATCAGATTCCTTAATTAACAGCCAACAATTTATATTGGACGAAAATCAGAATGGCATGTCTGTCAACTAAAATTTCAAAATGTCTTGATTTTTTAAAAACTGTATAGGGTGTTAAATATTGGAATTTCTTTTCGTGTAACAGCCATATTAAATCTGAACATTATCAAACCAACAAATCAAAATGTACAGAATATCCATTCATCTGACTAAAATTTGATGTAGAGTTATTCCGTATATTTATGAACTAAAAAAAACAGAGACACACATATTTATGCACATATATTTTTGAACTAAATAAAAGAGAGAGAAAATATATTCTTTAATTCCCAAAGATAAGAAAACCTGGCTACAAAACATTTGCTTTAATTCGAAAGATCATTTTAAGAAACTAAAGAAGAATTTATTTCAAGATTATTTATTACCGTAGAGTTTGCTTTAAGTTCATTATTTATTTACATAAAAGCATATTTATTCTCTGAAATATTCGCTTTCTTGATTCCTCAATTTAAATATTCTATCCGTTTAAAACTCTTTATTTTGTAAGTTTCATTTTCGCAGTTTGTAGAAAAAATAGGTATTTGAGTAGTTATTTATGACCACTACGTTGAAAAAGTTAATATTCCAACAAATTTTCAGTTTACTTATTTTTACCATGAACCATACTTACTTTTTTAAATATCTCACCCATAAACTTTTTAAAGACAACGCTGTAAGGAAAAGAAGTAAGGGGCTTGAAATAAAGTTCTTTTTTTAAAAATTTATTGATGAAATCTGTCATTAGTTTCTAAATTTTTGGCAGTTTCGCTTTTGACGCATTAGATTAATGATGTTTATGATTAATGAAATAAAATGCCAGTCTCTTTTATTTCATTCTATGGAAGTTATTTTTTTTTGTTTCAAAAGACTTTTTTTTTCAGCATTCATCATTTGTCACATCTGAAACATTTTCACATTTTCAGATTTTCACGGGATAGCTCATTAGGGAAAACATTACATATAACAGTCAAAATGGAACTGATATATGTAATCTTTATTATTAAAGTGTGCAGACTGTCATTTTTTAAAAATTCATGTAGAAAGTTTTATTATTTATGTTAAGATATGTTAGGGCTTTTCCTCTCACTACTCTGAGGATATTATATGAAATGCTAAAACGTGTTCTATAAGGTTTAACAATATTTCTTTTATCAAGGATAATCTTCTATTGTGAGATCCTAGAAGTCACACATACACAGCAGACAATATTGCACGAAACTCATACAGACAAAATAATATTAAATGCAGAACTAGGCATTTCCTGTGTTTGCAGTAGCAATGCAGGTAGGGTTGAAACGAAGATCAACGCCTGCAGTGTCTAAGTAGTCCTTGTACAGCAAAAGTTAACTGTAAACTAACCAACCTACGGTTCTTACGCAAAATACGATTATTTGTCAACTCAAAACAGTAGGGGTGATCCGTGTAATATGGACCCCCTAAGCAAGAATGTTCATAAAACTTAAATTGTTAAAAAAAATTTTATTTGTTGGCTGCTCATTACAATTGTATAGCTGTATGGTTCGAACTTGGTAAAGTATTCTGGTAATTATTGATAATTGCAGGAAATAATTTTTTATATTTTCGTGTCAGTAGTCCATATTACACATACGTTCGTGTAATATAGACACGAGAATAAAAAGCATGGTATAGAATGAAATACGGAAGCACAAAGCTGTGCTTTTAGTAAAATCATTTGAAGTTCGGCAATCATCACAATAATAGTGTATCGGGTTGGTTATGCTGGCGCAAGCTTCATGCACCCATGAGCAGCATTTCCCGCGTCTTATCCAGTCTTCCTCCTTAGGCCATCCGCACACAGCTCGTCTCGTACTCGGCTCGAACTCGAAGCGAGATGTGCGTCTTGCATGAACTATGCGAAGTCTACCCGCTCACTGGTCGAATTGTACTCGAAGTGCTTTCGTCTCGAATTCGAAGCGGGATGACGAATGCATATTTTTCTCAGTAGGTTTAATTGTCTTCAACGTGCAAAGTACAAAACTTCTTGTTTTTATTTGTTTAAAATGAGCAGCTCCAGTGATGAGGAGGACATTATTATGTTATATTGGTACCGTAAGATAAAAATGAGAAGGTTTCGGAGGAGAGTAAAAGTTCATCCGTACTTGGAACGGAATTTTCATCATCGGCTGTTTGTTGCGCCACATTAATTATAAGAAAGTGATGGAATTTTTTTAGCATTTATAGAATGTCAAAAGAATGTCAAAAAAATTTCAGTTCGGTATATTTTAATGTTATAAAAATACAATTTTTTTTGTTAAGTATAAAATTATTTGAAATTTCGTTTTCAATCGGTGTTATAAATACACATAATTTTTCAGATACAAAAGTTTGTGCTAAGCTCTTGTGTTTGTGCGGGTGAGACAGTGGGACTCAGTTAGCAATCACTACGGCAAATTCCAGGCTTTGACACTTTTTCATCAAAACTAAAAGCATAATTTTTATGTTTACTGATTTGAAAAATTCAATATCTTGAATTTCGCTCTTCGTTTCCTATTCGATTATTAGGATTTTTTATGTATTTAATCAGAATAGATTTCGTGAAATTGTAATAAGATTTTTTTAATGAATGATTGTAATAAGTTTTTGTAATTAATAAAGAAATACTATAATGTAATAAAATTTTTTAACTAACTATGTAACATTAATAAAGTTTGTAATTAAATACATTACCTGTCAAGTTGACTTCTCGTGAAACTTCATTCCACGCTTTTTCTGTACAATCTTTTCTAGAATATTCACGGAGAGTGTGGTCACAAAGCTCCGGGTATCTTTCCTCTTTTCCTATAAATTTAATGTTGAACGCTTCCATTGATAATCGAAAAATCCCACGCGTCACGCTCGATTTTTCCTGTTCCAAACAGTTCGAGTGAAACGAGACGAGTACGAATCGAGACCGCTTTGACTTCGAGCCGATTGCCAATCGCCCCGTTAGTGGATCCCTATTCAATTACATAGGAAGTTGAGTGGTGGGAGAAATCGCTTCGAGTTCGAGTCGAGTACGAAACTACCCATGTGCGGATGGCCTTACTCTACCGGAAAATGCGCAGAAAGTAAACGGTTTAGTAACTTGATTCGCAGCTGTCTCCTGGCCGAAGGTTCCAAAGGCTGTATTCGATGGGTAGTATGCGAAGGAAGTGATAGTATGATCACCCTTGCTTCTCTAGCCAATTCTATAGCCTCGAGATTTTGAGTGTGGGACACATGTCCATCGAGAATTAACGAAACCTTCCTGTTCTTGTAAGGTTTAGCGAAACTAATGAAATGCTTCATCCATTCACTGAAGAGCTCGATCGTCAAACAACCTTTTTCCTGGGATTTGAAAATAGTTCCTGGAGGAGTTCTTGCTTCCAGCTCCCATTGCTTACGGGGAAACATCACCATCAGTAGGATGAAGTGACCAGCAGCACTCATTATGCAGACAAATTGGAAGTTCTTTCCCTTTTCAGCAGATTTTATCGATCCAACGTGCCTACAACGTCTAATATGGACCAGTGGTACATATTACACAACAGAGCATGGTTCATATTACACGCATGGACGGAGCACCGTTGTTTCCAATCATATATCGCTATGCAAAATGGTGCGCATAAAATACATGTATGGATTGGAAAGAAAATAACTATATTTGCTACTATTAACGTGAAAATTATATCAAAATTACCTAACAGCAGAAAGTAATACTTTCATTTTAACATACCTGTTACATCAATGATCATATAAACAAAAAAACACAATTTCATAATCGTCCAAATGAAGGCACACATGTACAAGTCACCTCCTGCTTTGGATAACATTAATATTCACTACAGGCAATGGGATGGTTCTGCTATCTAGTGGTGAACAGATAAATTTCCACATGGTCCATATTACGCTATGGTCCATAATACACGGATCTCCCCTATATTGTACTGCTTTTTATTGTGAATTCATTTTTAATTTCCCGAATTGATTCAGCCCATATGAATTTGCTGGGACAATTTTTTATTATTTCAAGTAATACGCTTTACATATTTCAATTAAAATTTCTAGGAAATTATAGATTGGTATTTCGTTATTAGTTTAGTATTTTTTTTTGGTAAGTTTAATATCCATCAAACTTGTGACAGAGAGCTGGCGTCTGAGTTAAAGTTATACGATTGATTTCATAATATATTTAGCTTGCATCAAGAAAAACATACAACATATTAGCTTGCCAACTTCCAGATATCTTAGTAGTTATTTTTCTCGTAAGGTTTATAAAAATATTTGCTATAAGATATATGTTTGCTCGTATGAGGAATAACGCAATATATTAAGTGATATTTTAACGATCGATTTTATCTATCACTTTCAGCTCTTTAATATTGTAGTCAAGAAGGCGTAACTTTCAAATTTATTTACATCGTCCTAATTTTTCAAATTTTTAATTTGCAGACAATAAGAATTTTACTCCTGAAAACAAATAAAAAAATTATTCAGATCATTATTAAATTATTTATTGATTGCTTCTTCATTGAAACTATTTTTTATTGTAGAATAAAACCACTGAAAAGTTACTGAAGTGGACATAAATTTACTAAAATGAAAGTTCTAAACGTATTCAATATTCTACCTTAAGAAATCAAAAACTACTATGAATCATAAAACTTGTCTCTTACATTAAATTTTAGAACCTTGATAAATTGTTTAATTGGATTTATTTATTGTAAGGAAGTCACTTGAAAATATTAAATATATTATAGTAACGCTTCAAGTCAGTACTATAGCAAGTGGCTAAGAAAACTGTTGCCATATGATGCAAAAACAGAATTAGGAAGCAATAATTTTTCGACATGGTTTTTAATACAATACGAACTAAAATAACTACCTGGGTCTACAAAGAAAATAACATTGTACAAAAATTTTATACGTCAATGACATATCTGATAAAAGAAAAACAAAATCCAGATAGAATGGAAGGTTACATTTTATATGATTGTAAGAATAATCACCGGCATTTCACCAGCTTTATTCTTTTGGGGTATTGTATTATTATTTGAATAAACGACATTGCCACTGCTGAAATATATAATAGTTGCTTGTATGTGGTAAAATGTCGAATAATGTCTAACAGAAACTCTCTGCTATGATTTAATTTAAATATCAGGCTCCCCAACTTAATTCCCTCATTTATAATTCCTTCTACTTAAACTACAGGTCTTCCTCTAGAATACTTTACAGTGATTAATAAATTTAAAATGTTTTCCCCATGCCTCTACATTTTCGTAGATTTTTGTAGTTTGCATTGAAACGTGTCTAATCATCCATACACAGTTTCGAATATACTATTTTGAAAAAAATTATGACTATATATATGAGATCATCAATTTTTTTCATTTTATCGCTATTAAAAGTTATGTATATTTTTTAACGTTAACTTTGTTTTAATATCATTTTTACTAACTGAAAGTGTTCAAAATTAAAGAAAATACTGTTCTCTAACTTCAGACCAAGGAAGGTTACATCGTTTTACACACACACACACACACATATATATATATATATATATATATATATATATATATATATATATATATATATATATATATATATATATATATATATATATATATATATATATATATATATATATATATATATATATAAGTAAATTTAATTTCTTTTTTGTATAAGCATCGGAAAAAAAAAATGGTTTAATCCCATAGAGTACTAATCACCGAAAAAACCTTTTAACAACTGAAAAAATATAGTAATGAGGATGGTAGGCAAGTTTAATTTACTAAAGAATGGCGAAAAATTTATTCTACAGAATTTAGCACATTTAATACGCTTCTTAAAATGCAAAACTAAAATTTCAAACAACGTGCAAATATATGTAAACATGGTGGCAAAGCTTCTGTTGTTATGTTAATTAAGAGCACTGTCCATGTTTTAGCCACAAACTCTTACACAAACTGCAAATTAAACTTTTTAACCTCAAGACACTTGGAATGTTACTTTTGTTTACCGGAAGTTGCCCTCTTATTATTCCGCATTTAGTTTATCATCTTTGTTTACTAAGCCTGTTAAGACACTCGTGAGTGGCCGTATAAGAAACAGGAGGAAAGCGAAATAAGAAATAGGAGGAAATAATTTATGTTGGGATTAGTTTAGGTAGCATTATTACAGAAAAGTATCAAAGGAAAATGTATAATCTATAATTTTTAATGACTTCTAGCATTGTTTTCAAGATGTATAGCAATTCAAGGATAAGGTTATTAAATGCTACTATTAAATCTATTAAATACTCTTATTTAACATTATCCAGCCTCTTTTTTTCTGTTACTTTTTTACTTAGATTTACTGATTACTTGTTTCAGAAGCTTATTGTAAAAGCATGTGAGCTGTACAATAATAGGTGAAGGATAAATATAATCAGACATTTTAAATGGTTTGTTGTCCACTGTCGAAATAGATATCAATGGATAAAAGTTCAAACGTTTCTCGCGGATTAATGGGAAACAGTAGATTAGAGTAATGCTTTGTTTCCTACTAAACTATTATTTACCACCATAATATATGGAAACCTTATTTTAATAGAAGTCCAACACCACTTAAAAAAATGGAGTTAACCTCACCTTCGTGTTCATACAAGTCATTTCCACCTTATTTTTAAACTGGTACACCTCCACCTTATTTCTGCTGCCAACACAGGGCATTACAAATCCGACTTCAGCAGTCTTTGCTCAGCACTCATTAGACTTTAAGGCTCTGTATCTGAAAATGAACAAGAATGGAGTTGGACCACTATTCAAATAAGGCCCTCACATGTTGTTGCTGTTTCTAAAGCCCCCTGGTCGGAAGAATACCTGACTAGGTCCATATAAGCTAGCGGGTTGAGGAGTGCGGCACTAGTTTATAATAACATCACAAGGTTCAGAGTCAGAATCAGCCAGGTGCCACCTCAGTTTTGACCAAGCACCTGCAGGGAAGACATCTGGGGCGATCGTACCCTCTCTCATCCTCTCTGACATCGTAGAGGGTCTTTCCAGTCTACTGATTTAACGTGCGCATATCTGGCCTAGACACGGAGGTATTTAATGGCACTTGTCGGTATTCGATCAAAGGACCCTCAGCACAGAAAGCTGACTCACCACCACTAGGCTACCTCAGACATCATAGTACATAATCAATAGAAACGAATTTAATATGTTCCAAACCAGTATAAGGAGTTTAAAATTCTGGATTTTTTTTTTAATTGCAGCAGCATTTAGCATTACTATGAAATAATTAAAAGTCTACTTAAATATAAATAAAAAAATAATTTCATAAGTTTACATAGAATTATAATTTAGCAATAGGATCTGTAAAATAGCAAACAATGTCTAATAGTTAAGTTGCGTAATATTATGACAAATTAAAATTAGATTCGAATGATTGATAGTTTATTTTGTTTCCACGGTATGAAATTTACGTCCCACGTTCGGTGAAATAATGCTTCCTTAAATATATTTATTTATTTTATGCCGTCTTTCAATAAAAACCATTAAGTTGTTTACGAGACGTGAAGATTTATTTTTTATCCACTTCAGAATGATTTTCTCGGCCCGTTAGCCTAGAAACCCGTTAGCTGATGCATTCATCTCCTATAAATGCGCTGTTCGTTAAACAACATTACTGAATGACATATAGAGAATTAAATAAGCTTGTATTGGGTTCAATCAAAAGTTTTCTTTCAAATATTACTATAAATTAGAGGGAAGTGTTTCAACATTCTACTAGAATTATATCTAGATAATGTGTTCCGAATTTGCTGCTGTCGCAAACACCTAAAGAAAAAGGGAACTTTATTAAAGTTAAAGTTTAAGTTTATTTACATAAAAAATAATAATTTTAAATTTATAAATGAAAAACAAGACGGCAATATTTACAAAGTTGCTTCTTATCAAAGTTCTTCATTCAAGTGAAAGGTAATCCAAAATATTATTCTGTCCACAACCTTAGATTATACGGTAATATCTGATGTCCGGTAGTCCCGACAGTAAGGGCCTGTTCACATAGGAATCCGTTGCGTTACGTTAAGGAAAAGATGACGTTGAGACGAAAATAAACCAATCACATGCCTCCAAACGATTAGCAATGAAATTTTTAACGCCTATGATTGGTTTATTTTCGTCTCAACGTCATCTTTTCCTTAACGCAATTGCAACGGACTCCTATGTGAACAGGCACTAATCCTTCCAGTCGGGATTGGTTTGGAGCGCTACGGTCAACTTTTTGCTACACGAGGGTTAATTAGACCGGGACCTACAGTTTAAAGCCGATTCCGAACGGCTACAATCATCCGTGCCAACAGTGGGACTTGAACCCACAGGATCTGAACAGAATACCAGCACCTTAGCCAGTCGGCCATCCCCTGGCCCTCCCAGTCGGGACCCAAGGGCACTGGGAGAGAACATACAGACTACGCTAACGCCCCCAAGCCAAAACAATTTAGGCATAAAGAAACCATTTTTTTTATTCTAGCGGACCAATTAGTTGGCAACCCAGGAAATAAACCGATGTGTTTAAAATTCTTAATTACACAATTAACTTTTCCACTGCCACTCCTGTGATCACCTGCTCCGTCCTTTTTTTAAAATTATTTATTTATTTATTTATATTTATTTATTATTATTATTATTATTATTATTATAACAATTTTTACATTTCCAGCCATCCACCTGATGACAATTTTAATAAATAATATAAATATTTTATGAGATCAGTAATCATACACAGTATGGACTTATTACATGTCGATCTACAACTAAAAAAAATTTTGTTTTATAACTGTTTAATATATGTAAATATTCTTTAACTATCAGCTTTAAAGCATTGACAAATACCCTCAAGATGTGCTCTAAATCTCAAGTAATTCGTTTAAGAAACTTTTAAACAAAATTTTTCAAAATTAATTTTCAGTAGTTCAAAAATTTCAGTACACGCAAAAAATATCCTATCTGTAATTTTAAACACATAAAGAAACAAAAAAACTTTTTATAACCAAGGTTTCTCGAGCTTTTTGTCAAGTCTTAGTTAATTATATTTTTAGAGAGGTTTAAAATTTGCCTTATTTTGCTGAAAGGAGGATTTTTTCTTTCAAGTAAAACATTCTAGAAAATAAAGCTACAAAATAAACCAGAAATAAAACAGAAAACCAGTAAAAAAGAATTTAATTAACACAGCAAATTATCATGGTTTCTAAACGTGGGAGTTTCTCTTGCGAATGCGCTTTCCTTTGAATAGCGTTATTGGAGGGTGGATATTAGAAAGGCAAAATTCTTTATTAGATTCATAGGCTAAATTTTCGAATATTAATTAGGGTTAAGAATTTAGACATTTGATTAGGTTTTTGTTGCGTTTCAAAATTGTTACTATCGTATAAAGCATAATACGCGGAGATAAAGAATACTGTGTTTAATCAAACAAATTTAAGTATTTTTTAAAAACTTTTTTATATAAAAAATTTACTTTAGATTTATTAATGAAATTTCTCATTATTTTTCCTTAATGAAATACAAAAAACGTTATTAATTAAATACAAAACAGTGAATTCCTTACAAACTCATTGCTTATCAAGTATTTTAATTTAAAAGATATGTAAGAGATTAATAATTTTTCAAAGGATTATTCTTTGATTAGGAACTGTTAAAAGCATCAAAATATACTCATTGAGTTGAATGTTACGGGGATAAACATATTCGAGAGGAACATTTAATCTGCGATAATTCTTTAAAGAAAATGTGAGTAAAACGACTTTTTTGTTATGCAGTATTTCATAAGGAGCAAAATTTGATTTTTCTTTCGAAGCAAAACAGTATGCAATATGAAGCTACAGAATTTTCCCGAAATACCAATGTAAAAAATTAAAATTAAAATTAAAATCACCATAAACTTACCGCACTTTTTGCATACCTTTGTTGTCACGTCTCGTTGAAGATTTTACTCGAAGAAAATTAAATGAAATTTCATTTCATTAAATGAAAGTTTATTTAATGGAATGAATGAATTAAATTAAATTTCATCTAATTCATTATATGAAAACTTTCATTAATTTCATTAAATTAAATTTCATTTTTAAAGGAAATATAAAGGCATGTTTTTGGTTCACTCGCCAATTTCACCATTATTGTTATTAATTGCGTTAAAGACTTCTGGAAATTGACATGCTTTATCGCTAAATAAAGAATTAGATTTTAAATGTTATCGCAGAAAGACGAATAAGCAAAAAAAACAATTCCTTGCATTTCTGTAGAATTTCAAGGGTTTTAATTTAAAATTAAAGTAATAGTTAATCACTTTTCAAAATGGTTATTTTCCGTTTTTGAATTATTGAATGTATGTAAGCGATTTGTTCACCGAAACGTAACATTTTCAGTAAAAGCACATCTATTTTCTTGACTTTAAACATCTTGTAGAATAATTCGGACAAAATAGTTAAAACCAGATATATTTACGATTACTACAAAGAATATATCAAAAATTCCTTGAAAGGTAACTCTATAAAATTTTGTAAGACACTATTGCAGTTTACATTCTTTCATTACATTGTTTTGAGTACTTTTGATTCAGACTAAAAGTTGTGAAAACATTTCCCTTGATGCAATTTTTACCTCGAAAGATAGATTATTTTGTCTGTTCTTTGAAATAAAATTCATATAATCTTAGAGGACAATTTATTTTGGTACTCTTCCTATGACCAAAACAGAAAACCTGTGCAAATACGTACAGATACCCATGGGCCTAGAATGCGTCTTTCTTACAGGATCAGAGGGGGTGCATAAGCGAGGATTATGCTGCAGGGAAAGGAATTCCTAATGGGAATTTCTCTAAATTTTTACTGGTGACTAACAGAATGCAGTCATCCAACATACTTCGGAAAGAACCATCGTCTGTTCCGAATTATGGTACAAAATTTACAGCGCAAGAAGATGACAAAATACATAAAGAAAGCTCAAGAGGCAGAACTACAAGCAAACATATGCATTTTCAGCGAATTCTAGGTCTTGTGCCTAGATTTCGTCCCTGTAATGGGCTTCCTTACAAAGGCTTAATAGATGAGTTTGTTACTTATGCATGCGTTCAGCATATGTATCAAGAGCTAAATATGCTTTGAATTTTTAATTTAAAATTTTCTAAAATTAAATTTCAAATCGTGCAAGTACTTTTCATTTATTTATTTAGCCTTAAATAAAAACATACTTGATGGAGAAAAAAAGAATAAATGTGTTAAAATGAAAAGAATATTTTCATTGTACTCCTTGTACTATTGTACTCATTTGTACTCCCTATATAAGTCACTGACATATAAACAGTTTCAAGGTGTACATTAAATCTCTAATTACTCGGCACAGAGAATTTTTATGCAAAACCTCTCGCTTCGCCAAAAATTTTGTTTGTAAGAAAAATTGGTACTTATATTTTTATCGCAAAAGCTTTCTCTTTTACCTGGAATTTAGAATTAATTTCACTTGTTATTACATCGATTTTTAAAGAACCACTCTAAGTATAACAAATTTATTGCATCAATCTCAACAGTCTATTGTGACCGAAGGAATTGTCAGAGCTGATTGTAATGTAAAAATTGTGCGGAGCATTTAGAATTTTTTGAAGCATTTACTTAATATACCTTTAATTTCTGACTTGAAAATCAATTATAAAAACTGTGTGGCAAAACAGTGATAGAAATATTCAAAAATACTAAAATATTCTATAGTATAAAAAATAATCTATATCTATATCTCATTTATATAGCTTTACAATAACGATTTAGAAGGGTATATGTCAAAATACGCCTGAAGCATGCTTCTGTTGTAATAAAAGAAGCATGCAAAAATGATTGACACTGATTATTTGCTAAGATAATACAAAAATTTGCTTTTAAGGGAACATCACTCTGAAAATTTTGTTGCTTAAGACGGGTTTAATAAAAAAGAAAATAAATTGTTTCATTTTTATAACTATGGCATAAAACCATTCGGTACTGCAGTACAGTTTTAAAAAAATTCTCTATTTTCTCTTAAGAATTAAAATTTCTTTACTAGAGGATAATCTCAAAACATGCTATCAAGGTGTTTGAGACATTCTTCTTCCGAAAAATTATGCATCCAATGACAATTAGGAATATTTGAAATAAAATAACGCATGTTTTTATGAGAGGAATTTCCTTAAAAATAAGTGTTGTTTGTATGTAAGAGAAAAACAATGCTATGGATCAGATGAAAGTGCATAAAATGTGTATTTATGGGTATTTCGTGAATGTTACATTTATCAAACAAATGTATTTAATAACGATCAAGATTGTTAGAATTTGGGACACTGAATCCAAAATCTTATATATATTCTTAAAATTTCTAAAATATTATTTTAATTATTTATTTTCAATTAGATTTTTTTCCTTCAAAACAAAATAGAATAAAAAGTACCTGAAGAAAAAAACACTAAAAATCTGAGAGCAGACTAACTGGAACTAAACTTTAATTGTCGTTCCGGATTACAAAAAATAACTAAAAGAGAAGTTACTCCTGACAATCATTAGATGTTTTTCAGACAAGCTTCATATGATCATTTACTATTAATGAAAAACATACAGTTTTTTTTTCTCTCGTTATTTTTTGAAAATTCTGGAATAATATTCAGAGCTGTGTCCTGGGACTTCATTTGTGTGTTAAACGATTGTTGCGATTCTTTAATTAAACTACATGGAAAATAGAAGATAAAATGAGTCTATACTCATTTACTAAGCAAATATAATTATAGAAAAATTTTTGCATTCACGTTTTGGCTTTAATTGGTGTAAAGTGAATTTTACTGAAGGTTTTTGTCTAAGGAACATTAAACTTCTTATTATCCGTAATAAAAAATAAAAGTGGTAATTAGTTTCAAACTATTTAATACAGTTCTTTAACAGATCGGGGAATATTTGTTGGGATTGTCGCTATGGAAAATTCACAAATGGGAGTATCATTAAACTCTTTGATATAAGTTGGAAAATCAACAGAAGAACGTTGAGGGATGCAGCGACAGAAGGGAAAACATGAATAGGGAATCACTTGAGACATTTTGTATCGTGCCAATATACTGAAATATTTCGCAAGCAAACGTGTCTTTTAGATTCCTGATTCTTCCTGTCTTCTTATCATTTGGTCTTATTCCATTAATTTTAAATTTGGTTTCCAATTTTCCGTCCCCTTAGTTCTATTCCTCCCTCCTCCTTAATTTGTTAGCTTAGTTATCGGATGTATGACTTTCCATGTATCACTCTATAACCAAGGGCTTGAAATTTTATAACAAATATCGAGCCCTTGTTCCGCTTGTAAACGTTTCCCTTTTACGTCTCCACTCTAGCTGCTCCCTTCCACGATGTTATACTAGAAATTCCTTTTTTCCCTTATTTGGGTAAAAGTGTTTGTTGATACTTGCATTTAGGAGCTGTCCGTAGAGACAATCACACTTAATGATCCTTGCTTGGATGAAGAACTGTTTTACTTTCAAACTAGTTGCCACACAGTTTCATTGAGGACATTACAAAATCGTGTGTTACTGCTGTAAATTTAACGGAGGTTTCATGTAAGTAAATGTTTGTCTGTTTGTATGATCCGAGAAGGGACTGCAGAAGAATTGCAGGTTCCATTTATGATTAACGTTGGCAGTTTTAGAAAAAAATGTTTACTGTTTTTGTAGAAACATATTTAAAATGATTATCATTCTTAACACTTCTGATTTATGCTATTGAGTTGGACTCAGTTATATGAGTAGGAATAAAAAAATATTCTTTTAAATTAAATTTAAATGCCTTTTATATAGTTATCTATATATTTTCATAGTTATACTTGATTTTTTAAATATCCGGATCGTTCTAAAAGAAAATATTTCTAATATTATCTAGTATTATTTTCAATTCATATCTTATAGCTGAAATTACCAATTTCAAATATAAGTAATTGAACTCAGCTTAAATTTCATTTTAACTGCAAGAGAAAATTTTTATTATTTCAAACAATATGTTTTTTCATTAACCATTCGATTCAAGTATAAGTTTTTACGATGCTGAATAATCCGTATAGAAAGAAAAAATAAGAGGACAAAATTAAGACAAAAACCAGGCTGAATCCCTCCGATCTGGACTTTCGGCGTGAGCTTCTAGTCCTCAAATAATAAAGGAAAGAAATGGGACTAAATGATGAGTGGAATTTAATATTTTGAATTAGACTTTTATCTTTTCTGAAAATAAAAGATACCGATCGAGTATTTCAGATCAATTAAAAAAATTTGCATATTGACGAGATTTTCTTGCATGCCTTAAAGTAAATAATTTGCCAAAACAAATACCGACTAATTAGCTCTAAAAAGCAATGGAAAAACGTAATAACATTGCTTAATCCTAGATAGTGAATAATACAGACATTTACTTTCTCATAGGCGACAATGAATGACTGCCTTTATGACCATATGCATCGACTTGGGAGCGTCGACAAGCCTACTTGCCCCGTCGACGCTGTGATGACTGTGGACCACCTCCTCATTGCCCAGCCTTGAAAGAGAGATCTATTTACTCCTGTTACTGGGAGGCAACGGAACGCTTATTTTGTTTAACACTTTAACACTAGAAAGACGGGAATTTTTTATAACTAAAGAGAATGAACGCCGTCATTTTGAAGGTATGAAATAAAAACAAGAATATAAAATATTTAGTGTTTTTTAAATGGTAAAATAATTTAAATTTTGAACTATTTCATACCAATATATAATAAATTATTATATATTTAGATACATTTTTCAGCAGGTCTGCCGGGCTGACAACCTGGTATGGTTTATCCGTAAAAATATATGCATGGTTTGTGCAGTCCTTATTTTTGAACACCAATATTTCCGAAGAGCCAATATTTATGTTATTTGCAAAAGGGGAAAGAGACGAAAAGTAACTAACATTTTTCCAGAATTATTTTAAAGATTTCTGCCGGTTTTCTATATTGCCCCCAAATTGATGGCTCTCAGTCTTAGTAGGTATACAACGCATTTTCTCACCCTCTTTACAATCGAATATAATTTTGTAAATGTGTGTGCATATTTCGCGTAAAATTAGAAAAAGTCATAAAATTTCAGAAGCCTGAGGACATAAATACAGACATAGTGCACAATAATACGTCCAAAATCGTCAAAATGACGGCAGCCGTCTCTCTAGTGTTAATTTTTCGTATTTCTTTTTTAGTTCTGTTTTTAGTAATACTTGTTTGAATTCTTGCTTATGTAATCGTCTTGGCGAAAGAATTGAGTTCACCTTCATCTACTGCATTGGAAATAAAATAAAAAAAACTTTCTCTTAGGACAGATGTTGCTGGTTGAGAATATACATACTATCACATCGATAATCATATTAAATTGATTTAATTTGCCAGACGTCTCTCTTTTATGCTTAATTATGCATTCCACGTTCGTGAATTTTTAAAGTTCAAGGTAAAAAAGCTTTCCTAATCTTACATCAGTAAGAATACATTTAAACTAATCTTTCCCATTTGTAATTACAGCAAAACACATTTGGAATGCACTTTATTCCTATGAATAACTTAATGCGAGGAAACTTTATTTCTGATATCCAGAAAGAATAACATTGAAACGTATTTGTTATTCTACAAACGAAAGAAAAAGATAGGCGCACTGTATTTTATCTAAGCCCAAATAATCTAGAAAATGTTTGTTTTTTCTTCTGCAAAGCTGTGAGGGATTCGACTGACTTATTTTCTGTGGTTATAATATCTAGGTCATACAACAGCTTTGCGCCTGTAGATTTTTGAGAAGTAAATTGAAAAGCCTTTCGAGACGTCATTAAATTGGATGAGTCCTTTCACTGCCTCCATTTCATGGAGAAAAATGCACTGAGAGCATCGCAATATACGTTGGTTTCAAAAAGAATCTTAGATAATCTCGTATTGTGCTACTCTCGTAAAATGGTAAATGTGAAACATGGAATAGAAAATGTGCTTTTGCCTATTTGTTTGTAAAATTTCATTTAAAAATCAGGTGCTCTATACATGGGATTCCAACAAAATCTGAACGGATATTCTTTTGCTTTTGATAGAACAAAAAAATGTAACACACGTACCATATATATATATATATATATATATATATATATATATATATGTGTGTGTGTGTGTGTGTAAAAGTAAAATTAACGGTGGCGATACACTTCAAAATGGAATAATCGTAGTGTCTTAGCGCATTGTAGTCATAGAGCAGGGCTAGGCGAAACTGAGAATCAACTGAATTTGACTCCAGAAAGGAAGAGACGCCTTGGTCGTCCATAAAGCTGATTTATTAGGTGGAACAACCACTAGACAGTGTTTTGTGCCTAATCAATTGAGTGGCAGATAGTTTCTGAAGATACATTTCTACAAATCACTTATTCCGGAGTTTGCCGGAACGCATATACAAGTCAAAAGGACGCAGCGAAGCAGCTGCGACTACGTAGGATGGATGCGGACAAACAAAGCCCGCGAAAGACCTCGACTCACGCCCGGAATATGGGTGCATTGAACTTCTAATTGGTCAGATCATGACACCTGACTTAATACGCCATGAGATGATGATTTCGTCAGAGACTTTCTCCAATTTTCTTCGTTACATAACGGTGTCGGCGCATGGCTTTAGGGGGAAATCTAATAGTTTATTATGGTTATTCCCAGGTCAAAAACAGGATGAGGGGAGTTATTATATTGCGATAATATAAAATAATTTTGAATAGGCTTTTCTTTAATGGTTATAAAAGTTATCGTTTTAACTTTTCATATATATATATATATATATATATATATATATATATATATATATATATATATATGTGTGTGTGTGTGTGTGTGAGGCAAAGTTTAACTTTAGATCCAAAACATATCAACAATTTTTTACTTTTTCTCCAATGATTGGGATTTGAGCGGTACACTTTTCCCGTTAGAACCCAGAAGTGTGTGACCACTTTGTTCCATATATTGCATGCGTTAACCCGAGTGCACCACAGGGGATGGTTCAACGCTTCACCCGTTTGTAACGGTCCCGTAATTTTTAACCGAGTCAAGTGACGAGACCGTAACACTTGACCCCGCCCTCGCAAGGCAATTTTGGAAACTTTGAGGATATTGCAGCTAAGCCAGAATTTTTCCGTGCACCAGCCACCATTATTGTACACGTCGGTGGTTTTGGCAGCTTCGGGTATCGAACCAGAAACTTGTAGGTCACTGGCTCGACGCCTTTGCTTACTGGCCCACCGCACCCTACAATTCTGTCCTAAAACCGATTTTTTAAAACATACGTCTTCACTACATAGATTTATTAATTGCTTACGTCTTCTGTACATATAACCCCATTAATAAATACTTTACATTAATTTTTAACTGCATGATTATCGAATTATATTTTCTTAACACCACATGGTGTTAAAACAATCTCACGAATCATTGTTAGTATATCGATCGCAATAGAATATTAAGGAATTTCAATTAACTTCAGTGAGAATCAACTCTCATTTTAATTATATTCTCTAAAGCTTCCTTTAAATGATTATGTGTAATTCATGGAATTTGCAGTGGTCAACGCGAAGCGTCTTACTGCATTTAATCATACAAATGTTTAGAATAGATTCTGCCAGATAAAGCTGAAAATACTGTTGCAGTTTATAGATACGTCCCTTGAAGCAAGTTTTTTTTTATAAAAATATTAGAAACTGAACGAAAGAAAATATTTTTATTGCTTTCATAGTGGATTAGAAATGCATTTTAAAGTGGATCAAACAACGGACATTT
Organism: Dolomedes plantarius; assembly: GCA_907164885.2. NCBI lineage: Eukaryota > Metazoa > Arthropoda > Arachnida > Araneae > Dolomedidae > Dolomedes > Dolomedes plantarius. The sequence continues at coordinate 127,692,196 of OU015501.1, forward strand.
AAGCTTGTTTTATTCTTATTTGTAAATCATTATTCTGTATGAAAATTGTACTGCATTAATAATAGATACAACGAAGATAATTACGACCAGATCGAAAGTACATTTACTGTACTGAAGAATTCAAGTAAAAAAGAAAATTCATATGTTATTCGACTTTATTTACAAGGAACTGAAAGACTTTTAATATTATGGAGAAAGATAATGCAAAGATTTATCTCTTCGCTTGGTCATATTTTCTTTCTTTGGGAACTTAGGGGAGATATAGTAATTAAAGGGTGCCTTCATTCCTACGGGTCGTAAATCTGCCTCAAAATATGTCTACGCCTTATAACCCAAAAAACTTTTACCGAAATCTCAAATAAGTTAAAATTTTGGCCTTCTACTCAGTAAATAAAACTACACGTATGGCATTCCTGCAGCTTAATTCCGAAGTAAAAGATTCTAAATTTCCCTTGAAAACATTAAGCATATATATATATATATATATATATATATATATATGCACGCACACACTTTCTACTAATAAGTATTTGGACACCTGTGATAAAAAAGAAAAACACATTTTATTCATATTCAATAGATGATAGAGCCTCAACAAAAGGCAAATACAGCCTCAACCCTCCGGGGCATGCTTTCCACAAGTCCTTGTATGACGGATAATGGTATTTTCTTCCACTCGGCTTGGAGAAGACATGCAATTTCCTTCACCGATTTTGGTCGCATGTTGCACCCTTAATTCGGCGATCCAACTCGTCTCAGAGGTTCTCGATACGGTTCAGGTTTGGGCTGTGGGCAGGCCAGTACATTCGCTTAACCCCATTGTCACCATACCAAATCATGGTGGACATCTCAACATGTTGTCGTCCAGGAAGTGACATGGGTCTAGCCAGTAAAACTGCAACAACGTAGGAAGCACGCTGTCACCCAAAATAGTGCAGTAGGCGTCGGCGTTCAGCTTGCCGGGAATTGGGACTAAGGGTCCCAGTCTATTAGGATAAACAGTCCCAGACCATAATTCCACCTCCACCGAACTGAGGGCGCAATGCATTCTGGTAGGAGGAGTTGTCCAGGCAGACGCCAGACCCATACCCTGCCATCCGAACGGTAGAGATGGAACCTTGATTCGTAGCTCCAGAGAACCCATTTCCACGGATCTACGGTCCACTTTTGATGTGCTTTGCACCCCATTAACCGATCAGCGTGGTTGGACTTTGTGATCAAAGGCTTATGGGCGGCAGCACAACCCTTATAACAAAGCATATGTACTTCCTTACTGATGTAATTCATCGAAACAATACTCCCGGATGTCTGTTCAAACTCTTGGCGTATGTGGGCCATCGATTGGGGGCAGTTGTTCCGAATTTCTCTGGACAGCACCCGTCGTTCTATATCTCCCAGTTTCGTGGGTATGCAGACTCGGATTACATTCCGACAATCTCCGCTCACTTCTGAATCACATAGGCCACTGTCTATTTTGAGTAATTCAGCTCGCTTGATATGTTTCTGTGATACCCGACGATTACACCTTTCTCGAAATCAAATATCTCGGCACTTCGTGGCATCTTGCATACGACTAATGGCAATGTTGATATACGACTAATGGCAATGTCTATATGATATTTATCGGTGTATGGCGTGACATATATCAGTACCACAGATATCGTCATTTGTTTGGGTGTCCAAATACTTATTGGTTGATAGTGTATATATATATATATTGTAACGTAGTCAATAATAAGACAAGCTTTTCGCTTCAATTACTTTACTACGCTACCTTAAACACTACAACTACAAAAAGCAAATATGTACAGCGAGTTAGAATTTACAGTTAGATATGTCAGGACGGCTTCGGGTTCACAGACCACTCGGCATATCAGGCCGAAAGACCAGGAGAGCTGCGTCCTCTCTGGCACTCAAAACATATCTCTCTTTGTGGAGTATTGGGGGTCTTCTTTTATACGGTCGGCGAATTCAAAAGCTTTCTCCGGCGTTTTAAGTGCTCGTAAGGGTCCAAAGTTTATGGGATTCCACATGTCGCTATAGTGTGAAAAATCTGGAGAGCCCTCGAACCACTCTGGGATTTATGCCTTTTATAACGCCAGAACCGCATATTACACAAAATTTATGGCCTCTTATCCTAGAGTTTATGAGACCGCTCAGTTTAACAATTCGCCTATAGATGACATGTTCATGTTGAGGGGTAGGAATGAGCATCACAGACTTATATAATTACAATTTTCGTGTAGTAATGGAGACAACGTCACAATATATATATATATATATATATATATATATATATATATATATATATATATATATATATATATATATATATATATATACATATATATATATATATATATATATATATATATATATATATATATATATATATATATATATATACATAATATATATATACATATGTATATATATATATGTATATATTATGTATATATATACATAATATATATATATATATATATATATATATATATATATATATGTATATATATATATATACATAATATATATATATATACATATATATATATATATATATATATATATATATATATATATATATATATATATATATATATATATATATATATAAGGATGTATACCGTATCATACATTATATGTATAATGTAAGAAGTAATCATGAATATGTATATGGTTATTTGTGTTTAAGAAATAAGCAAAATAATTTACTTTGGAAAATATTATTACTTTGATTTGATAGTCCAACACGATGAAATGGGTAAACTATTAATAGGAAATGTTCCCGCTTCTTTCCAGACAAATGGAAAATATTAAAAATATCCCGTTAGATATTAAAAATACCCGTTTTTTCTTGCATTTGTATATAAATATAAATCTGTCTAATTTTAACGTATGTGTAACGTATGAATCCAATTGTGATTGGTGATTACACTAATTGTACGACTATTCCTAAAAAGAGAAAAAGCGTAATTCAATTTTTACGTTGCATATAGAATTTGAACATTGAATTACGAACGTTTATTTTATGTTTTAAAATATCTGTTATTAGCTACAAATAACTTTAACTGAGATTTACAATTTCCCTTTATAAGGAATGTGTTTCTTCATAAACAGAACTAATTTCCTTGTTTAAGTATGTAAAGATTAGAAATTAATTGAATTTAATCTTGAGTTGCTGTGTGGTCTCCATTTACATCGAAATTATTCGGAACAAGTTTGCCGAACCAAAATAAAGTCCTAGAGACTAACGCAACATTTGATTTGATTAAAGGTAAGTAGCAGGTACTGATTAAACAATCTGTCTCAACGGGTTAATAAATAGTTTCATTAATGAAACAAAATGATACGATGGAACATGATCTTCGTACTACATCTTGTAATGAATTTATTCTAACAAATGAGTTCTAGCTTTTTGACAGTGAGCACGAGACAGTTTCACAAGTATACGCCAGTTTATTAGCCTCTAAACCAAAGTTTGTATGCAAAGATTTACACACACTCAAATAACCTTTTGGTAAGATTTTTTTTAATGACTGTTAAAATTTTTGAAAAATGGATAACCTTTTTTTAGCGTGATAGGTACGTTGTTCTGGTGACTTTGACAAGCCTGATTGTGAATTTTTTGTACAAATGAGTTCTAGCTTTTTGACAGTGAGCACGAGACAGTTTCACAAGTATACGCCAGTTTATTAGCCTCTAAACCAAAGTTTGTATGCAAAGATTTACACACACTCAAATAACCTTTTGGTAAGATTTTTTTTTAAGGTTTTTTTAAAGATTTTTTTAAAGATTTTTATTCATTTCAACACCGCTTCCTGTGAGAGGACAGGAGATGCCCTAGACTTATCCGTGTTTCGAACCCGAGTGCTCGTCCTGAAAGCCCGAGATACTAACCACAACACCACGTGGGCGGATGATTTCTAGCCTTTGCCGTTCAAGTTCTTTTTTGAACTCCAAGCTGCGCTAAGCTGGCTGGAACTAGCTTACTTATAGAGATTAAAAGCTCAGGTTAATACCTAAAATTTAAACATCTATAAGTGCGATTCTATTTTATTTAAAAAAGGAATTGCTGAGAAAGATAGTTATAACAATTTTATGCTTTTTCAATCGATACCAATCTTTACCAATCTTTTTCAATCTATACTGATTTGAAAGGATTTTCTAGGTTGCCATAGTGCAGATGTGACACCCAGACGACCTAGTGGTAGAATAGTATTTTTCCAATTAAGTATGAATAATTTTACAAGTCTGAGTAATCCTATTTTAAAATCCATGCTACACAAGAGCTCTTTCTCTTTATAACTCATCTGAACTCACCCATTCAATAGTGATACGGACCAATGTGTACATTCCGAGGATCATTTAATTCATAATTTTTAACTTTATTTTGCTGTCAACGTTCTTGATTGTTTGAAATAGTTAAGGATGTAATATGGGGCTTCCATACTAACAAATATGGAACTATTGAATAAAAGTAACATATCTTTTAAAAATTTCAATTCTGTTTAGAAAGTCTTCTGTTCCACATGATGAACCTAATTGGTATTTACAGAAAAGAAATTTCAATAATTTCAACGTTCAGCGCGTGTGTAAATGTTCAGTGTGTGGGTTTCACGTTCTAAATGCAAAATTGAAATTTAATATTTTCCAAATAATATTTAACAACAGTAATCATAATAAATATATATTGATTTTTATCCTTCATTTTTGCCAAAATACATTGTTATTATTAGCGAGTTAAATCCAGCCTACCTAAAAATTCCTGAAATCACCAGATCTTGTCCAATCACTGTGGTTAAAGAGTATTTGACGATTGATAATTGGAAAGGTAATAACCTGCGAAAGGATAGCAGCGTCTGCTTCAGGGTGGCTAGTTTAGCAAACTTCTAACGCACGTGCTCCAGTTTAATTACAGGCTACGGCATGAAAGATTTGAGCTGATGCCCTATAGAAGCAATGTTGTTTCACCTTTTATCTAGCTGAAATTACAGTAGCGAACAGAAATCACGTTAAGTGGAGACAAATATCATAAGGATAAGTCCCTGCCGATCGAGAAAGAAATATACTTATTATTTTCCCCTGTTAAAATCGCGAGTAATAGGAGGTATGGTTTACATAAGTTATTGTTTCGATTATTAGCCGTTTATATTTTTACTCATACGTCAGCTCCTGAATAACAATAGTATTTTATATTTGGCATGTAAAAAAATTAACACCTTATTTTGACGACTAGACAATGACTTTTGAAAATGACTTCATGAAGTTTATGAAAATATTTATGAAAATGACTTCACGAAGCGTAATAAGTTTCATTCATAAATCGGAAGTTAAAAACGCTGGAAAACAATTTTCAAGGAATATTAGAATTTTTCTCATGATACGATATGTACTGGAGTAGTAAACAACTGCTTACAGTTTATATTTTATACGCCACATAAATCTGAAAAAGATCATTTCCCTCAGTGAATGAAGTTCAATTTATTTTCATAAAGGTAAATTTATTAAAATGAAAAAAACGCTCTAACTAGGTCTGTTATTATTCAAACTAAGTGAAAAAAGTGAAAATGCTTTAATGTCCCGTTAAACGACTGGACAGCCATTTATGCACAGAATATGCAAGTGTATTTCTGCTAATTTTTAAACTCTTAAAACAGTTATAAAATTGAAGCTGTTTTAATTGAAAAAAATATTATATACATGCGTCATAGATATTATTATTAAAAAAGACAAAAACATTAATTTTGTTCTCTTTAATTTTATCATTCTACTTCGTATTTTTCTAATTAATTTTAATAGTTTTAATTTTTACTTTTAACATTTATCAAGAGTATCCACTCATCCGCCTAAGTAGGACACAAACCCCACTCATATTCTCTATTGTATAAATCAGTCCCCAAATAATAGATTTTACATAAAAGCTTATAACAGAATTCTTCGAAATAATCATGAATTATTTACTTATTCAACGAAAAAAATGAAATAATGAAAAATGGTTTTTTGTAGTGTAAAATAATTTTCTTTGTTTTGTTATAATTTTAAATGTTTATATATTACTGACCCATTTGGGAAGATTTATGACATGAAATACTTTTTAAATCATAATTTTTTTATTTTTTCAGTCACCTTAAGCTGCAGTCTCCAGATATTGGTAAATTTTTATTGCAAGGATCATTTCTTTGTAGTTTTCCTTTCCTCTTGTTATTAAGGCCTATTTTTTTTGTTGAAACTTCATTATTCACTCCGATGAGGTGATATGGAATTATTTTCTAGTACTTGCAGTAACAAAGGCACGTTTCCTTACGATAAGCTATGTATGAAGCTTAGAGGACTCTAACAAGCTACCTATCACGAGCACGAAAATGCTAAAAGTGTTTTTAGTATTAAATTTTACGGATTTTCCTTGTTTTGTGTTAGGTTTCCAGTTGGTCAATTTTTTTAAATTTAACTTTCGAATTTCTTGAGATAAATTTAAACCTTTAATAAGTTGTTATGAGGACAATTATCAGGTAAATATGTTATTTTCCATGATTTACATAAAACCGTTCTTAGATTTTACCTTAAGCCTGATTTAAACTATTGTATGGTGTTTTTTTTCTTCTTTAATGACAAAAAACTACCAATAGCCAATATTTTGGCCTAGAGAAATAATTCTGAAATTCCATTCTTCCCCTCATTATATCTCGGTTAGTTTCAAATCCAATTTTAATGACTCTATGAAGATATAGTCATGAAACATTTGTCGGTTTATAATTAATTTACATTCTAGAGTATTTTTAGAGAAAAAAATTTATAGGTTAATCTTATTTTTTTTTAAATCTATATATATATATATATATATATATATATATTGTTTCTAAAATGTGTTTTTTTTTGTTTTATCCCTTTTTCTTTATTTTTCTCCATTCATACTTAACCAAGATCGATAAATGGGGTACCATTTTAAAAATTAAAATATTCGCTTCATGCGAATTGTTAATTTAGAATTACACTTCTTATTGTTTGTTTAAAAATCGAAGTGTAACATTATAAACAGTTTTTCTTCCCCTAAATGGCGTGTGCGCTAGCTTTTTTAATTTTACCATTATCAATCTCACTGAACTTTTAAATTTAAAAATCGTTTGCTATTATTATCATTTTGTGATTTCATTAATGAGTTTCTTTATTGACAACATCCGCGTAGGTGTATATTGTACTTTATGCATGGAAAAGCCATATATATAATTTCTAGAAGGTGATTTTTTGTGACGATCGCTTTCTCTCCCTTCACACTTAACTAAAACCTTTTTTTCCCCAATCCGGAGGCGTTTTGTCGGATAGACATTCGCCTGTTGGTGACCGTGGCGGCCTTGTGGTACAGCGCGCTGGTTTTCGGTGTTGAGGGTGCTCAGATCGAATTTTGGCTTATCGCCACTAAAATGCCTCCGTTTGTCTCGTCACTTCATAGGGGGCAATGTTGGTCCGCCTATATGGCGCCCCCATAATAAAGTGTCCAGCAAAACTGCGGTGAATTATAGGCGAATGTCTTCGTGACAAGTGCCTCCGCATTAAAAAAAATGTTATTATTCACCGCAGTTTTTGCTGACCATTTGATTATGGGAGCACCGTATAGGCTGACCAGCATTGCTCCCTATGATGGGACGACACGAACGAAGGTATTTTATTGACGTGCGCCGGGCACCCTCTGATCTCTGGCTCGATCTGAGCACCCTCGGCACCGAAAGGTAGCACGCTTGCCACAGGGCCACCTCGGCCCACTTAAGGGGATGGTGGACCTTTCAAAACGATTTTTGAAATTTTTACCACAGAGATATGAAATTTTGTATATATATTCATTAAAGTATAACAATATTAAACACCTTATAAAATTTTATAAATATTCAAAAAAAATATTTTATAATTAAAAAATTTAAATTAAATAACCCTTCTTTAAAATGCTCCTTGCGACTCAATTTTAAACTTTTCACCTTAATTTTGCATTTATATTGCTTATAAATACTTTCTGAACAAAGTTATGTATTTTTTTGTACTTTTAGAAAATATTTTTATGCTTGTACTCTGAATTTTCGCGAAATTTTTGCACTTTTCTACACTAAAGTTAAACTTTATAACCTAAATGACCTCGAATCCTAAAATGGATACATAACTTTATTTTCATGTATTACAGGAATCTTTATTATAAATTTCATACAATTTCGTGAAAATTTATGACGCGAGGAGCATTTTAAAGACTTGCAAATCTGGAAATTTCTCATTTTGAGAAAAAGTCATTTAAAAGATAATTTTTTTATCTACCTTTAATACTTATTACTCTAAAGCCACCAATTTTTCATTTTTCTTTTCACTACACATTTTAAATGCATTTCATTCAACTATTTACATGTTTTTAAAATATTAATACACCCCCCAAAAAAATTCCAATTTTTGCTCGATTTTTGGTAATTTGAAAGTCCACCATTCCCTTAATCAAAATTGATAAATGAGTTACCATTTTAAAGATTAAGTTCTACGCTTCTGACGAATTGTTTATTTGGAATTACGCACCGAACTATTTGTTTAAAAAACGGAGTGAAAAATTCACTTTTGACTCTAAATTGCTTTACCCGGATGCGTCGAAACGGCACGGTCCAATAGTGTGCACAAAGAGGTTTTGTAACGTAAATATCACATTTTCCACAAGTTTGTGTCATATTTAACTTTTAAGGGGACAAGGGGCTTTGAATCTCGTTTTTCTTTAATTTTCAATAGTTTACTCGATATACCCCATGAACATATTTTATATTCTTTCCTATTACATTGAAGATACTTCGAATTCACAAATAAGTATTTTGTGGAGGAATAAGACCTGTTTATCAAAAAATTCTTCAAAAATACTAAAATTTTTCAAAAGGCTCCATGCGTATTCATTTTCTACAGGTATCTTCCAAATTTCTCAGAATTGTTAACTGAAGTGTTTGTCCCAAAACTGTGCATAATTACTTGAAATCACAAATATTTTTCAAATTTATAGACCATAAAATAAAGTAAAAACATAAAAAAATAACAAGCAGAATAGAAAAAAAAATATTTAACACTTTAGATTCACACATACAGAAAAATTAAATGCACATTTATATTTATATACATATGGTAGACTTATAATACAAAATTTAAGAATTTTAATTTATATAGAATGTGCATGGAGCCTTTTGAAAAACGTTATCAGTTTTGAATTTTTTTTTTTGAAAAACAGGCATTATTCTGCTAAAAATTCCTTATTTTGAATTATAAGGGTTTTCAATGTAGTAAAATAGAAAATTAATTATTCTGATTTTGTATACAGAATTAAAAACTGAAAATTAAAAAATTCGAATTTGATGGTCCCTTGTCCCTTAAATACTGTCTACGAAGGTGTTTTAACGTATGAACTACAAACATACTACCAGAGTTATGTAATTGTATTTGTCAGGGACGAAATATGTTGTTGATATTAACTAAATAATTATAAACATAAACAGTTATAAACACATTTTAGTTTGTGGATAAATTCTACAGTTTGGCAGCTGATATGTTGGCAAGAGAAACGACGGCCATCTCTCGATCTGTCATACGGTAACGACATTTAGACGTCATTCTGATATTTAAACACCAAGAGGAATAAGTTATTCCCGTTTAGGACCATTTTTCGTAAATGTAATCAGTCTCTGAAATAATTGTGGTAAATTAAAAATACTCCACTTTTGAATTTAAATTCTTTCTCACTTTCAAAAAAGTCGATTAATAAAAGATTACCTCTTATACAAAACTGCAAATTCGGCATTCTCAAATATATTTTAAGAATATAAATTGAAAAAAATGATATTCTAATGTAAGACGTGGGTCTAGTTATTTTATAATGTGAAAGTGTAAAGTGACGAATATTAACATGAGACTCGTACATATCTCCTGTTCTCCTGGTTTGTCCTATGCTTCACCTCCAATATTGTGACCAAAGGCGTTTTGTAATTGGTTTCGTATTATCTTTTCGCACCATTGTTATTTGGCAAATAAACAATTGCTACAAATGAACCGGTTCTTCTTTCATCCTACTACAAACTACCAACCTCACTATGTAATTTATCGTATTTTAATCGCATGCGAAAGGGTCGCACGGTCCACCTATTCTTAAAATATAACAAAAATACTAAACAATGTGTCTCATAAACTATTTTGTTAAAATCGTTTACTCAGTAACTATTTATTTAAATTTTGGAACTATATTCATGAGTTTAATTCATAGTAATTTAAACCTTCAAAATGAATAATTAAATTATTAAAATACGTCAATTAAAATCTTTTCAAAGTGATATAAATAACATATTTCGCTCCAGGAAGTTTGTTGCAGACACTAATGACTTTGCCTAAATTTAAATAACTTCAGCGTTAATTAACTTCTAAACTTATCTTTGGAAAAAAGTACCACACTCACAAATAGGATTTCTTAGATTAGGGAATGAGCACGATCTGTGTATTTATTACAGTGAAAGGAACTAGTGTATTATCCTTTCCTCCTGAGTATTATTCTTTAGCCAAATACCAGAGAGCACCGATACTTTAATCAACAGGAGGAATTATTCAAATGAGAAGGAAAGAATATTTCACAAAAATAATTAGTCCTGTTTAGAAAGGAAGCACATGGATCCAATTTCAGACTTTTATCGTGTCTTTTATGTCTCAATGAAGCTGACAATAATTAATTCTTCAGTTGAAAAGGCTTGATTTACTGTGATTAAGCTGTTTCATTAACAATTTACTGCTTCAGGAGCTTTTGAATTCTTTCTTTTTTTACTTGAATAACAATATTTAGATAGGGAAATACTTATCATTGTTTATTAATAATTATAAACCTTTAAGGTCTAATGAACTACAAAAATACTACCAGAGTTATGCAATTGTATTTGTCAGGGACGAAAAATGTTGTTGATATTAACTAAATAATTATAAACATTAACAGTTATAAACACATTTTAGTTTGTGGATAAATTCTACGGTATGCCAGTTGATATGTTGGCAAGAGAAACGACTGTCATCTTTCGATATGTGATACGGTAACGACATTTAGACGTCATACTGACATTTAAACACCAAGAGGAATAATTTATTCCTGTTTAGGACCATTTTTCGTAAATGTAATCAGTCTCTGAAATAACTGTGATAAATTAAAAATACTCCACTTTTGAATTTAAATGCTTCTCAATTTCAAAAAATCGATTAATAAAAGATCACCTCTTATACATAACTGCAAATTCAGCATTCTCAAAAATATTTTAAGAATATAAATTGAAAAAAATTATATTCTAATGTAAGACGTGGGTCTAGTTATTTTATAATGTGAAAGTGTACAGTGCCGAATATTAACATGAGACTGATTAATAACGTCATATTTCTAGCATTGTAAAATATTAAATTTAAATCGAAATGTTATTTAAGGTTTTGCTTATTGTTATTAAATGCAATGCAGTCGGCCATCCACATTAGCGGGGGAAATTGGTGGATGTACTGTCGAATATCTATAAGTGTCTAAACCTCGACACTTTATGCTGTAAACTTGATTTTACCCCACAAAATAGGGAAGAGTGCACTATTTTATTATAGTAAGTTTTATAAATATTTAACGCTATCAGCAATGTAAGCTGACTGATGCACACACTTACATAAACGAAGATTGGGTGAAAGCTAGAAGGCAATCGATCATGGGTACAGTATACAAGTAACAGTAAAAAGTTTAGATTAAAAACATTAAAAGTTTTACAGTTTTACATTTTGTTATAAAGTTAAAATTTATAAAATACAGGTATATTCAGAACATCAACATGTTTCATAAAATTTGATAAATTTAGTCCAGTAGTTCGCTTTAAAAAAATCCTTTAAATTTACTCACGAATTTATAAAAACCAGAACATTTATTTCCACCCAATGCTATGGCTTTTAAGTTATTGAAATGGTACTTCGAATGCTGACATAAAAAAAACGATATAAGCATTTTTAAAAACTAAATCTTTTTATTGAATAGCTTGAAACCTAGAAAATCAATTTTTAATTTTCATGCAGCGATGAAGTTGAGATTTGCATAAACTAGTATTTAGACGTAATATTATAGTTATAAGATTACATTTATATGAATTTCTTTTTTGACGATATTGGGAATTATTTGTTTTGTTAGAGGTTCCTCAGAATATTTCCTACTTATTCTCTACGGGCAAAATTATGATAATTGAGCTTTATATCCAATTACAAATGTAAAGAGGATGTATCTTAAATCTTTAACAATGTTTCAAGTAGCTGCCTTTAAACCATATCAAATGCCATACAAAGTTCAAAGGCAGAAGGAAACGTTTAATTAGGAAAATAAATAATTTTTTAATAAATAATTAATTAGGAAAATAATAATTTTTTAATTAGGGAAAATGAATGAAAAGTGTTCTAACTTAGAAGAGAGGAATACTTTATTATAGAAGAGTTTACAACAATCGACATCAACTTCTTAATCTAGATGTTTCTTTTTCTTCATTGGACGAGGTCTTTTCATGTAATTTATTAATGACCAATTAATAAGGACTTATGTCAGTTTAAGAAGGCCAAAGATATTGATTTCATGCACAAATTTTAATACCCCAAATTTAACCTAAAGTTATTTCGAAAGATAAAAACGAAAGAACATAGTATTTTTATCTTACTATTAAAGGGTAAGACTGCGAACTTTGTAATGCTGGGCAAAATTAGTTTATTGTCGGAGCAGATATAAACAATTTACTACTTTAACATTTTCTTCGAACCTAGAGGAATTTTACTAATTTACCCGCATTTACCGTTGTTTGATGTTGAAAGAGGGTAAACTTGTAAAGATATCGCTGTTTTGCTTGCTCTGTGTCAACAGTATTTCAGGGAATTGAAAAGGTTTGGTTAACTATGAATATTTTACCTGTTTAAAACTATTGCGTCTGCTTTTGCGTCATTATAGGTTTTCCAACGAGAAAATAATTCCTGTTCTAACTGTTCCATTATTGTTACATTTAACTGTAGAGAATAATTTATAACCACTGTAGTGACTTTTTAAAAGAAATTAATTCTAAATGTTAGGAAGAGAAAATATTTTCCAGTGGGTTAATAAATGCATATCTAACAGCACATTTAATACATATATACATATTAAGTATATTTTAACATACATATAGCCAAAAGAGTAATTTAGGGCCATAATAAGAGCAACAGTATTACTATGCTTATCATAAGAACAGTTTAATCTGTTTTAAAATCTTATCAAATCAAAAACATTTTTAATCATTTTGTTATCTGTTGTAAAAATCTGTTTTCGATGTATAAAACTTTAAAAAACTATAGTTTTTAGTAATATTGCATTTCTTTCTTGAAGGTGATCTATTTTTATTCAGATGACATCTCTTTTGGTTTTCACACTGCAAAACAATGACTGAACTGATGATTTGAATCTGAAAGAGTGGGATTTCGTTTTTGTTGTAAGATCTTACTCCTTTGATAACTGTGTTACAATTAAGCGTATATTTAACACTAGAAAGACGGGGATTTTTTCTTACTAAAAACGACTGAACGCCGTCATTTTGACGGTTGAAAATAAAATGAAGAATAAAATATATTTAATGATTTTTATTTTTTTAAATGGTAAAATATTTTAAATTTTGAACTATTTCATACCAATATATACTGAATTAGCATATATTTAGACATATTTTTATGCAGATATGCCGAGCTGACAACCTGGTTTGATTTATCCGTAAAATGATATGCATGGTTCGTGCAGTACTTAATTTTCAACACCAATATTTCCGAAGAGCCATTATTTCCGCTATTTACAAAAGGGGGAAGAGAGGAAAAGTAACTAACATTTTCCGGTATTATTTTAAAGATTTCTGCTTATTTTTCTAAATTGACGTCAAATCGACGGCTTTCAGTCTTAGTAGGTATGCATCAAATTTTCTCCCCCCTTTACTATCAAATATAATTTTGTAAATGTGTGTGCATATGTCGCGTAAAATTAGAAAAAGTCATTAAATTTCAGAAGCCTGAGGACATAAATAAAGACATAGCGCTCAATAGTATTCCGTAACCTTCAAAGTGACGTCAGCCGTCTTTATAATATTAAGCTGCTGAGAAATTTTCTATTACATAATGATGAATAGCTTTCCAATGTTTCAAAACTTGCATTCAAGCATCCAAAACAAATACAGTTACATCTCGGTATAACATTAAGTCGTTCTACCTGTACGTAATAATCAGGTCTACGTGCATCCTATTTATAGTAACGCCTTCCTAAAGTTTCGGTTTTAGTTGTGTTAAATATACGTTATAATTAAATGTGTGCAACATCTGAGACGTAATATTAAAAGGGCTTATGGGATCCCTAAATAGGGTACCAAAGCCTTACAAATATAGGTTCTATTTTATATAGTTTAATTTTTCAAATGGAATGTGTAAGCTTCCAGAAGGGATTAAAAACTCTCTTTCACATTTTCTCATTTATGGGAAAAATTATTGGTTTTATTATTTAAAAATATTAATAATTATTGTGTCATCACGCAAAAACTTTCTATTATTATTTGTAAATTTTAGCTGTGGGGATTTTTTTTTTCATTTTCGTTGTTTGAGTTTACTGTTGTTAAATTACACTGGCGTGCAAAACATAAGAAAGAATAGGGTTTTCAGCTGCTACTATGCAGTGAAAGGATCTGGATGTAGAAAAAAATTATACAAAAGGTACATCGGGAGTTAGTAAAAATAAAACGATAGCAAGACAGATGCAAACAGAACAATAGTCTTTGAACAGGAGTAGTGAGACTGGACAGGGTGTCATGAGACAAAAAGGGGGCTATCAAAGTTTAAATGATGAGAGAAGGTCGCTCCTTAGTATGTTATATAACCACCTCGAACACTTCGGTAGGCCTTGTACCACGAATAAATACTGAAAATGAAGTTGTGGATGAATTCCTGCCACTACTATGTCAGACCATTTTTCAATATATGGATAGTTGCCGGTGGGTGAGGCCGTGGCTCCAGCAGTCTTCCTAGACTATCCCATACATTTTCAATCGGATTCAGATCGGGGGGATGGGCGGGCTAATCCCTACGCGTAATATATTCATTTTCCTGCAGCTCTTCAACAGCCGCAGTGATATGGGGCATGGCGTTGTCGTCCTTAAAGCTTATGTCGACACCTCGGAAGAAACGCACACAGGGCAGGATTATGTCAATGATGAGCCGTGAGCCGGCTACAGTACCACCGTCCAATGTCTGAAGCTCTGTACGGCCATCATACTACCCTTCCTCCAGACCAAAAAAACCTCTGCAGCAGTGTCGATCAGTTTCATTCTAGTTTGCGTTATGATAACATGCCCCAACCCATCCCCAGATAAGCTGTCGGCCTGAATCGCTGCTGAGGCTGAAAGAAATCTCGTCAGTAAGAAGAATGATCCCCCACTGCGCATGTGTCCAGATCTTCTGCTCTTTGTACCACTGTAGACGTTTGAAGCGATGGCCGGATGTTAACGATGCACAGCGTACCGGCCGTCGAGGAAACATACCACCTCGATGGAGTCGTCTGGCCAGTGTAAACAACGAAACCTAGATTTCAAAATCGTTCTGCAGCACCTTTGCAATAGCTGTCACTTTCTGTCTCTTTGCCTGCACAATGATAAAGTGCCCAAAGATATATTGTCCGTTTTTTTTCCACGGCCGACTACGTATAGCCCTTCGCATACCTGTGGATATCATTTGGAACACTGTCTATACCCGCGAGACGACACTAGGGGCGACATTCAACTTTGCGGCTACACTCCTCAAACTTCGCCATTCCTTCAGCTGCCCAATGATTCTACTGCGTGTAAAATCGCCTAAAGTCTAAAGGTTTCCATGAGGACACTTCGTGGTCTGAAATACGGAACTTACTGAACGTCTGTCACGATCGTATGCACTGTTCGAAAATGTGGAGAGAATTTTTACCCTCTCCTTCTCTCGTTTATTCGGTTTGAAGCCACCTCTAACACCACGATTCCAAAATTTGAATATGCACAATCTATCTACTGAACCGCTTTTATTATGAAAGTCGTCACAAGTTGTTTCTTTATTTCTCAGTTTGTAACCGTTAAAAATAGTGGGGTTCCTTAAGCTTTGAACACCAGTGTAATATTATCCTGATATTGAGAGTTCATCCCTGTAAAAAGGTAATTTCTTTGAAATGCTTATATTTGGCTTTACAGTAAGACGTTACTATATAACAAATTCTAGGAGAAATAATGAAAAAATCTCTGGATGTATAAAACATTGTATTTTTGATGTACACAATATTTTTCTTACAATGTGCAGCTTGACATTTCGTTTTTCTGCTCTGAAAAGAATCTTTTATTTAGGCATTTGAAATACAATTAACATTTCCCAAAACTTTCTAAAATAGAATTCTTTTGAAATTCTGTAAACTGATAAATGACCGTACTTGCATGGAAGCTTAATATTCGTTGTTAAAATTCTTCTGTTGTGTTTCAAATTGAAATATTTGTGTGTTATTCTTACACACATTTTTAAGCAACATGTATCAACTTAAATAAGGAAAGTGAGATAAAATAAAGTTTTCTTACTTTGTTGACTTTCATGAAATAGCGATATCAGCTATGTTCATTTTTTTCCTATTGTAATAAATAACTTTTGTTTGATGGTTTGATAAAAAATAAAAGAGAATATCTGCAACAATTCAAGCATTTGAAATTACTTTATGTATAGGCATAAAATATCTCTGAAAATATGTCCATACGTATTTATGAATTAATTTGTCTTTATAAATAATTTAAGCTACCAAGTGATGATGTAAAACCATCAGAAAAAGCTTTTATAATGCACATCATTATAACTGTCGTTTTTATTAGAAAATAGTGGTATTCATAGTTCCGAAGGAAGACGAAGGTCTAGTTTTCGGTTAATTTCTCTTTTGGGTTAAGTGAAATAATCAACATTTACTTTTTTATTCGTATACTTACAGCCATCTTTTTTTTCAACGACATTTGAAAACAGGACATCAAGAGGAAAATACTTTATAATGTGAAGTTTAGATTATATAATACATAGCTGTAATCAGCTTTGCTTTGAGAGTACATAGATCTCCATGAATTACTTGCTGCAAGAATAGAAATATTTGCGCGCCATTACAGTAATGTTTACGCTCTAAATAAGCTCTAGGAAAATGCTTAATGGGAAACAGTTTATTTTGTATTCTATGAACACCAGTTCTTTGGGAATTCACTCTTCAAAGGACCAAAACACACAACGAAAACGTATTAAGCAAAGTTTAATGGACCAAAATGTTTGTGAATAAAATAAAAAATGTTCTTTAGAGAGGGTATGTAATAAAACGAAAGTTGAAATACTTATTATTTCTTAAGTAAAGGATTATAGGTGTTATAAATTTTCCCCAATATGGTAGAAAGTATCACACAAGAGATAATAAAGTATTATTTTCAGTTTCTAGCAATAAAGAATGTAACTATTTAAATATTTTTGTAGTGTTCCGAATATTATAAAAAGTGAGTTGCTCTCGATTCATTTTTTGTGTTATTCAATGTCAATATGTGTAGTTTTTTTCAGTTAATAAGGGAAATTGCTAGTCTGTCAATACAGAGTTGTGTATATAGCGATTGTAAGAATGGTATGCTTACAATCTCTATTGACATCCAAATCACATATAAATCCCCTGACTACATTATATTCATCAATCACGTACGCACACTATTTGTCCTTTTTTACTTGTGAATGAACTTGGAAAGAGTAGGTGTATCTTACAATAGATATTCAAACACGTTGTTATCTGTATTTACAATCTACTTTTGCTTTTATTGGTTAAGTTTATAATTTTGCAAAGCTCATTCAATTAATCTAAGAACTATGAGTATTTATAATGTTTAAGACCTAATGAGTGAAATCAGCAGAGTTGTAAGGGAATCTAAGTAAGCAGTTTAGTCGAAAGAAATACGAACATATTATCTATATATGCATTAGTAGGTGATCCGTTACAAGCAGTCGCCCTTTCCATTTAATATATGGTAAAATATTTTTAAAAATCCGCATGTTTTAATTTTCTTCTTTCATCTTTTCAATGCTTCCTGCTAGATAGACAACTGAAAATTTTACTAATTTACCAAGATAGAAAACATTTTTGATTGGTACAAATAACATTATTTCAGAAATTATGAAAATAAGAAAATATTTTTATTAAATTTGGGAAAATATTTAAAATAAAGCCTAAAAATTTTATTTTTGTGACTCACGTTAAAAATATGTGTCTAGTAATTATATTTAAATATGTATTCATGAAATGTTCAGTATTTATATGAAAGGAATTACCGTGTGGTAGAAGATAAATACAGGTAATAGTTAAAAACGCTGATAAATAATAAATGGCATATTCTAAACGATATAAAGTGTACGATAGAATTTTAAAATGTTGTTGATAATAACTATTACAAAATTTATTGAAAACATTAAAAACTGATACACGAGCATGCTCATCTACATTTTGACGTTAATACATTGTGCCAGAGAATTCAATGATATCACGGAAAGGAATAACCAATTATACCTAAGCAAAGCTATTATTTATATTCATTTGTTTGCAATCACTTCACTGCTATTGTCTTACATATACGCAGCTACTTTTCCCCTTTATCGTTTTACTGTAGAGTATTTACATTAACAGTGCTTATATAGAATCATTATTTAATCATTTATAAAAACCAAGTGTTTGAATTACTTTTCTTTTCACTGAATGTGATGCCATTCGATCTTTATTTTAAAAGCTTTTGTCCTTTATCTATAGTTAATTATTCTGTAACACTTAGCAGAGTTAAAAGATGTGTAATTACACCTGGCACCCGGGGTTTTTGATTCTAAATAAAAGAAGATTAAGCAGTTTTACAATCCTTATTTTAAATCTCTTTCAATATATTTTTCGCAATTAACAAATTAATGTTTCATTAAAACTTAAATGTATACATTTGAAATTTTTTTTGATATTTTAGGGATTACGGCCTCAGAGCTGTAAATCACTGTACTAGTTTAACCGGGTCAGAATGAGGAATACTGATATACAGATTTTAAAAGGAATGTAAACACAGTCTGCTTTTAATTATTTTAAGTTTTAATAATAACATATCGACAACCATTCTTTCGATCTTCTTAAATCAGCTTTTATTTTTAAGTTTTCTACTTAAAATATCGTTAAATTCACTTATTATTTTATTGCTTCAATTTTTATTTTGAATTTATTTATCTGTATATTCAGCCAGTTAACGAAATGTAAAATGCACCATATTTTAAGAACGAATTTTTTTCTAATTTGCATTGAAAATTAAGATTTTATTTAGAAGAAAAAATTCT